>JAHDVE020010619.1:82500-180272 GCA_022606495.2 Halesus radiatus
CCAAAGTCGTGGTTGATTTTTAGGTGAAGTGGTATTGCGCTTCCTACTCTTTAGCCAACTTTTCATATAGTCTATAATCCATCATCATAATGAAGACTGTAAGGCTGTCTGAAACGTATGCTAAATAAGGTTTATACTCAAATCAATCACGATAGTTGTTTTTTCGATAATCACGTAAACTTTACTATCAATATATCAACTTGACAAAAAAAAATATTTTTACATATTTCCACGTTCCGTCACTGGATGATTGTAGGCTTTTTGGATGTAGAACCTTCTTATTTGGGTAGCCACCCTGTGCTCTGTACCCTGCACCCCGAATCTTGCACCCTGTACCTTGCACCCAGCGAGGTGCATTGCTCTATGACCAAGGGAAGGCTGTGAGTAGTTTTTCAAGTTCAGCTATGAATTGTACAGTGAATATTTGAAAATAGCTAACTAACTAACCATCACGCCGTTTCCCCGCAGGGGTAGGTAGAAAGGACGGACCGCCAAACAACTCAATCTTGGCATACACTTCTTGCTTCATTCACATTCATACATCGTCTCATACATTCTCTTCTATTAATCCGACTTCTGACATGGCCCTACTCAAGTATTTGATTCACTTGATCGTGCCATGTCTTCCTCGGCCGTCCCCGGCTTCTTCTTCCAATCACATTCGCGTCATATACTCTTCTTACACTCCTTTCTTCGTTCATTCGCTCTACATACCCAAACCATCTAATCGTCCCTTTCTTAATCTTACTCATTACGCTTACATCAGTCTTGCATTCTTTACGAATTTCAATACTTTTCACACGATCATACATGGTTTTAACACACATTCGCCTCAGAAATCTCTTTCATTATTATGGCCAACTGAACAAATATGCGTACGAACCTACAAGTTTCTTACTAAATTCAAGGATAAATTACATTTTGATTATAAAATTGACGCCTTTTAAAAAATTTCTACAATTTCTTTTTACGGTTCATTTTTGGGGGGTAGGCACAGCTTTTCAGCCTTTGTGCATTAGACGCCACTGCATGCAACCTGTAGTCGTACCTACTATCGGAGGCTCACTAGCATCAAGGTAATCTTTATCCTGCATGGTGCAAACGGGATCAAATCAGAAATACAATTTTTTCCTAATTCTGAAGTAAGTGTTAATTGATTTAACATGAGAGATTATTCAAAGGGGCGTGCGTTAGGTTAATGAAGCGACCCAACAATGTTACAGGAGTTGATTTGCTGTTTTTTGTATTTCTTTAACATTTACAGTGTAACAATTTTTAAACATTTTGTTTTGAAGAGTTTTACCCACTATGTAAATTTGTTACTTAATTTTATTTATTTGCTACCGGTTTCGACACATCCGTGTTATTCACTAGCGTTCTTAAAACTAACTTAAATTAAACAAGTACAGAAATAATTAGACATTATTGGGTGAGGGTAGTGGGAGTGGTGATTTGGAGGGAGCGGGGAACGATGGGAAGAGTCAAAATATCAACGAAACATGATTAACAAGGGTGATTTTACAGCGTGTTATTATTTTGTTTACTAAATTAATTTTTAATTTTTTTTTTTTTTAATCTTTAAAGTTACTCAGACGCAGAATTAAATTAAGCAAATAAATAAAATTAAGCAACAAATGTACGTAGTGGATGAAACTCTTCGCAACAAAATGTTATATAAATTAGAACACGAGACAAGTAAAATGATTTAAATGCTGAATAAAGAGAGATAATCTAATCTAGCCGAACAATAGGAATAAAATGAATTTATTAGTAAAAATCGAGGATTATAGACGATATGCAGATGGCGTTACCATCGCTGTAATTCACGTGTTTGATGGCTGTCGAAATGGAAATTATTAGTGGCCAGTTGGCTACAATATATTTCGTACCTTCAGGTTCCTAATTACAGTTGAATTTCTAAAAGTATTACCGCATTTCCGCTAACTATTAAAACTTTTAGTTAGGTTTTGTTAATCCTTGATTTGTCCTTGTAAATTATGAATATTTGTATAATTTCAGTACGATGATCTCGTCTAGTCTATGTGAGCAAAAATATTGTACAATTCCTAGAATTCAACAATTTGCATAATTTATCTTCTCACCGCGGTGTATCGATTACTTAGGGGCGTTCGAAAAGTATTTTACAATCAAAACAGAAATATTTACGCATTGATGAAAATATTTTTGGGAAATGGGAAAATTTTCAAAATAATATGGAAAATTGGAGTCGAGTCTGAACTTAGAATAGATGGAATATCGGATGGAGAGAAGGCAATTACAATTTTTGATAAGGCTTGATGGAAAAGAGGAAATATTTTTAGAGAGGAATAGTTTTAAAATTTGTTCCAAAGTTTCCACTTCTCTAGTGGACTACACTGAAAGTAGAATACTTAAAGTCAAGCACGTAAATTTTAGAAAGGTGAGAGGGAACGGAGCAGTGTCTAATAAATATCATTTAAAAAGTAAAACAATAATTTTGTTTACATCACTTTTATTTATACTTTAGCCAACCGGGTTTCGCTACTACCGTAACTTCTTCAGGGTTGTATACTGCCCCGAAGAAGCTACGGTAGTAACGAAACCCGGTCCGGTAAAGTATAAATAAAAGTGATGTAAACAAATTTATTGTTTTATTTTTTAAATTATAATGTCACATCACCAAGTTACCGCTTCAAATGAAAATATCTAATAATTATCATTTGAATAAACGAGGATTTTTTTGTGGAACAATGGGAGAACGAATTAAAGTACAATTTTAATGTTTATTTATTTTTACTGGGTGTTTACAGATGTTTACACTTACGTGAAAACAATCCAGATATAAAAAAAAACTCAGATAATGTACACTAATTACATAATGTAAAATTACATAATGTGACAGCTCTTTGTATTAGTAACTAATGCCTCGATACTAGCGATGAGTCGTTCATGAACGAGCCGTTCATTTGTGTTGGCTCATTTTGATGAGCCGTGAGCGTACGACTCCTGGTAAACCGTACCACGGCTCAATTGAACTGTGACTCTTTTTGACAAACCTCGGAATCACTTAAGAAAGATTGTTTATTTATCAAAAAAGATGAAGATATCTCAGATGTTCGATTGTATTCTTAAGCATTTTAAATAAGGTAATTTATTCTTTGTTCCATAAAATCATCATATACGTGCCTAACTTCTACAAAGCTAAATCCAAGCCATCTAAAGCATTTGTTTTCAAGGCTTCACACAATCGTGCGTAAAGAAAAGAATAATTACCGCATTTACACTTGTGGAGACACCAGAGTACACGAACGCCGCCTGATAATCTGGCATCTGAGCGTTTTGTACCTACACCTATACAGGAGCTGGGAGTCGTATGAACTGGGGTATGAACTGATAAACTGGGAGTCGGTTCTTAATATGTACCGGCTCTTAAATGAGCCGTCGTTCAATTGAGTCGTACGAAAATATTGAGGTTATAACATACGAGTAGTCCCGCTCTTCACAAAATACCCATAATTAGTAGCAGCCTTTTGGATTTACTAATATTGTGCTAATACTCTGCCCAAAATAGCGGGTTTTATCTTTGAGATGGAAAAAAATGTGAGTTAGGGGAGTATGATTTATGAGAGTAATGTAATGACGCTAAACTATAAGACGTTCCTTGGTTTGCTGTAACATGCAATCTTTATTTTATTTTTATTATATATTCTAGATTGAAAATTAACCCGAGGGAAAATAGTGAGAGTACGGTTTTTTAATTTTTTTTTATTTTACTTTCATCTTCAGGCAGCATTTTTGGTTACAGTTTTTTTTTACATTGAATTAATTGCACACTCCTCCTGTTTCACTGCACCTTTCTTGCAGACTGATCTTCGCAGACGTATCCTGATTGGCTGCCAGACAGCGGGACGACTGCAACTGGTCTATTGTGGAGGTGGCCGGTGGAAGTGGTTCTGAAGGTGACGTGGCGGTTGCGGCAAGCTGCTGACCTTGACGGACACACGAGACAGTGTAGACACTCATGCAGGCGCAATTGGAGCATGCACCTATAACTTGACAATAAGATGTGGACATTTTAAAGTAGAACAAATTTTTTTCATTACTGTGGCACCACCCAGCTACCTACTCAATTAACGTACACTTTCAAATATTTTATCGAATTTTGACAGTTCGTTTTGGAAACAATCCAAAACAATATACCTCGATTAGATTAACTTTTTTTTGTTTTTTTTTTAATTTATAATTTTGATCTGTGAATTAGATTTTGTTTTATTTTGATTTAAACTCCAATAAATGGGTATTTTGATACATACATTTCAGAAATACGAAAAAATCGCCTTTCTATGTAATTATCTTCCTTGCAAAGAGTTAAATATTAAAAAAAGTTTAAATATAAAATTGCCATGTTATGATGTAGAATCTCCTTACAGAAAGTAAAACATTCATTTGGACCATTGTGCTTTTTTAAACTTACTTTAATTTTCCCATGAGCCATCTTGGTGTTGTCATTGGCAACATTTTAAACGATCTTGTGATGTGAAAAAAAGTTTTACTCGTCTGCTTTGAAAATGTAATGAAATATAAAATTTAAAAAAAAAATGTATTTAACTAAGCATTATGGTGGACTTTAAATTAAATAAAAACGACCAAATTACGTTGGAACACAAATTTGGGGTACATAATTTAAAAAAATCGACCCGATAAAAGGTTTTTTTTATTGTTTTGTTTTTAAATTTTTATTAATGTAATCATTTTTACATACCAAATATAATAATTTAAAAAAAAAATACAAAAACCCGCAAATAATTTTCAAAGTTGCCTCTAAAATTATGTTTTTTTTTTCATGGCATTTAAAACAAAAATAAATAAATTACTTTTCATACGTACTAGATATTTACTAAACCTTTAATTTAAAAAAAAAACACATCATTCCGTTTTGATGGGTATTTTGGCCTCAAATCCAAAATTAAGTTATGTATGAAACAGGCAGCGCAGCCGTTCCTCTTAAGGGTTAATGTAATATTGTTTGAATTAGACTAACGGTCATTAAGATGGTTACCATTGGCGTTTCCAAATTAATTTCAATTTGTAATGCAGGGTTTTTAACGAAATTTATTCATTTATTAAATTAGCTTTTGGTTTATTAGAATTCTTATTGTTTTCCGATTGTTCTAAGAGGTTTCATTTACGGACCTTATTTTAAATGTGCAACGGAATTGGATCACTATGATCTGCGAGTAAGTGCTTTTTGTTTGAGAAACGTTTGGCTAATTGTGAATATATTTTATATTTATGTTTAAACGATCTCGTGTGCTTTTTTAAATCCAGTGTTAACAGACCGGTCAGCTTGTGCAATATACAGGGTGTTGAGTGACGTACCTAACTTACTTTAGCCAGAGATTCCTGACCATATTCGGAGTAAAAAATGTAAATGAAACTTGGTGTCCGGTGACTTATTATTATTTTTTAACTTTATTTAAATACATACAAATTTGGTAGGTATTTGATAGATAGGGTCGAGGTGGGGAGTCGGCGGTTACTCGGCTGATTGATTAGTGACAAGTGAAAAAAAAACATTTGGTTTCATTTGAAAAAAAAAACTACAAAAAAGTCACTGGAGACCAAAATTTCGTTTTTTACTCCAAATATGATCAAGAATCACTGGTTTAAGTAAGTCAGGTACGTCTCTTAATACCCTTTATATCGCGTTGCATTCGTCACACTGGAGTTTATAATATATTTTTAGACTTTTATTTACATCAAATTTATGAAAAAAAAAACCATAACTTCTTTTCTTGAAGAAAAAAAAGTTTTACAACCCATGTGGTCTGAAAACCCCGGTTATTGAGCTGTTCTCCTTTTTTTCCATTTTATCTCCATTTACTCCCCACTTTCCCAACTCAAGAGTTCTTAGTTTTCATAATAATAATAATAATAATAATAATAATAATAATTGGACCATTTCTATAGCGCCGCTTTTGTGAGAAATCACCCCAGGGGCGCTGTACAAATATTACTTCCTATTCTTATATTATTCTTATATTACGTCCATTCTACGAATTTATTATTATTATAATTTTATTTTTTTAACATTTTTTTTCTCTTTTTACAGTCTATCATTACACATTATTTATAGATCATATAAAGAGATGCAGTTAAATTATCAAAACTAAATTTAATGTTAAATTGGAAAAAAAAGAAGCTAACTGTATTTATTCCTTACGATATATTGCAAGACGCTAATACAAATGATAGAGTGATTGTTTCCATTATATTCAAGAATGTATTTAAGCTAAGACAAAGAATTATTATCCATATTTTTAGGATAAATAACACAGAATACTCTTAAAAGGGTGGAGCGGCGGGGGAGGATGGTGGCCGGTGGGATTGATCCAGAGGGCCCTCAAAATCTTCTTTGTCTTGGTGACGCCCCTGGGCGGCGTGACAGGACGGTTGGTGTTGGTCTGCACGTACGCCAGGCGCTTGTCAGCCGGCTTCAGGATCCGGAAGGAGCACTTCAGCGTGTCGTCCACTGACATCATTGCTCCTGCATTATCGAATTCCCCGCAGTACCAGTTGCTTCTTGGTAAAGAACTCACACCCGTCCTCTACCACCTGATGCACCCGGCAGATCAGGTCAAAGTCGTGCTTGTTGAGGAACTTGGCCACTATCTCAATGACGAAGGTAAAGGCTCGTTCTCGCCCCCCAGCTGGCGGTGTCCTTGTTGGGGTCCCAGCAGCCCACTTCCCGGTTGTATACAATATTTTTTACAACCACCGTAGCCCGAATAACCCGACTAACTTTTGTCACTTCACTAGTACAACTTTAATGTAAAAACAGGAATATATAAAAAATTTAAATCGTAGTAGGTAGGTATCTAATATTAAAATACTGAACCTACTACGATTTAAATTTTTTATATTTTCCTGTTTTTACATTAAAGTCCCTTTAAGCTGATTGATATCAGTTTGTCAACGGGTTCTTAAAACAGTCCACATTTTAAATTTAAGACAGGTGAATGAATATACATTGTTGTAAATAAACAATATTTATAGGGATAATCAAAAGCAAAAAGGGTATAAAAATACAGAGAAAATCAGATAAAAAAGAGAAAAAATTAAAAAAAGATTAGTTCAAAAAATCTTTTTCACATAACCATTTTTTCAGCATCGGAAAATTAGTTCACAATTTTGTATTGAATTGGATAACGTATTCATTTTTGGGACATTTATTGGGTATTTATTTATGTATCTTGAAATTAGAATTCCATCGTTTGCAGTTAGTATTGTGTTATGAGCAGGTACCACTATTTTGCTATATCCAGATTGAGATGTGTGCTGATTCATAATTTTAAACCACAATATGGCACGAACAGGTAACAAATTCACAGAATTGCATAGCAATGATTTGGTTACATCATGTTTTTGTTCATATTCAGCTTTGCTTAAGAGCAATTTCACTATGAAATATTGTATATTTTGAACAAAATTAAGATTTGTTTGTGTCGAATATCCCCTTGTAGTTATTCTTATAAAAGATTAGGCCAATGATTAAAGTATTTATACATCATTAGTCATGGCAACCTCTAATGCCCCCACTCCTGCAGGTCTTCTGCTGTTTGCTTCCAGTTACTAATGTCTGAGGGGGCGGTGCAAGGTTTCCTTCTGCACCTTCCAGACATCTAACTTTAGGTTTCCCAACATTTCTTTGTCGTGCAGGTTTATTATAGACAAGCCTCTTTTGTGGTCGGATTTCTTCCATTATAGACATTCTTATTATTCTGTTCCACTAAAAAAACTTAATTATTATGTATTCTTCTTTTCAAAGTAAGTTTATTAAAAATATTGCTTTTAGCGGAAGACTTATGCACGCCAAGTCCTGGGACTTGGCGTGCATTTCTCTGTGATCAAAGGTAGGCTGTGTGAAGTTTTTCAAGTTTGGGTATGAATTGTGAATTAAATATTTAAAAATGATTCTTCTATTATAATTTCCACTGATTGTTACGACCGACTGAATAAATGAGCGTAGGTATAAGTTCTTACTAAAATCATGAATAAATAAGTGTATAAATTCCTTACCAAATCCATTGAAAAAAAACATTTTTATCGGATATTTGTCGTATCTTTTATGGTAAGCACAGCTTTTCAACCTTTATGGACTGCACGCCACTGGTGAGAACATCTTTTTACAAAGTTTTCTCAATGCCAATAAACTTTAAGATAGAAAAACATAGCTTATTTTTAATTTCTTGTATTGAAGATGTATTTTTCTCATATTTCAGTAAGAGGCTTCTGCGTTACCTCCCTCCTAAAATATGGGTCTCTTCATAGGCCTTGATCATTTCCCCCAGGACCTCCTGTATGGAGTCAATGCTAAAAGCAATTATGATAAAAAGAAAAAATTATTTATTATCATTTTTTTTAAATAGAGGTAAGGCAAAACTATTGATATATATATATATACCGTAAAACGTTCCTACTTTGCTCCTACGAGGTAACTTTGCTCCATAAAAAAAAAAAAAACTTTTTCTAGATGGAATTTAAAAAGTGTAATCGGTAAATACTATTCTTCCTCTGGCAAAACTAATATGACAGATTGCCGGAAGTCGAAATTTTTTGACATTCTCTGTTATAACCTCTGAGTGTGTGCTTGCTGTGGTTTACGTTCTCCGTCAAAATCCATTTGCATCTGAGAATTTTTGGAAGAATACAGGTGAGTGTTATATCATTTTATAGGGATTTTCAATAACTAATTGTAGACGAGATATTTTTTAATTTTGTGTGATATTTTTGGAATAATAGGATATTTTCGAGATTGGGTATTCTTTGCACATACTTTTGGGGATACAATGCTCCTGGAGCAATGTATCCCCGTAACGGAAATTATTTGTAATATTTATTTTGTTTTAGATTAATCATGCCCAGATCATACGTAAGAAAAGTAGATGCACGACATTATAAAGACTATAGTGAAGATAGATTACAAGGATGTCTGTTGGCTATAGAAAATAAAGTCTTGACCCAAAGAAAGGCTTTAGAAGTGTATAGAATTCCAAGAAGAACAATTATTAACAGATTAAATGCTAAAAGGATACGTAAGCAAGTGCGTCCACCTGGGTTTTCAACTGTATTTAACGAGGAAGAAGAATCGCAGTTTTCGGAATGCATAGAGTCAATGGGACAATATGGCTTTCCTCTATCGGAATTCGATTTGCGTATTATTATTAAAGCCTACCTGGACAAAATCGGTCGAACTGTTAAGGTCTTTAAAAATAATTTGCCAGGTTCAGAATGGGTGGCATCATTCCTAGGCCGACATTAAAATTTGTCTAAAAGATTTGCGGCAAATATTAAAAGATCAAGAGCTGCTGTTAATTGTGAAAGTTTAAAGCAATCCATTGACAATGTTAGCGTAGCAATTGAAGGAGTGCCGCCAGCCAACATATGGAATTTCGATGAAACAAATGTCACTGATGATCCTGGTAATAAAAAAAGTAATCATCAAAAGAGGTACTAAGTATCCTGAACTTATACGAAATTCATCGAAAAGCGCAATTTCCCCGATTGTGGCAATGCGGAAGGCGAAATGCTGCCCATATACGTCGTCTATAAGTCTACCTGTCTATGGACTACTTGGACTGAAGGGGGCAACCTGGTATCCGATATAATTGTAGTCCTAGTGGGTGGTTCGACATGAACATTTTCACGGATTGGTTCCAAAAGTTACTCCTTCCAAAATTAAAAAGTCAATCAGGGAAAAAAGTGATAATAGGCGACAATTTGTCCGCGCACATATCCATTGACGTTCTCAAGCTATGCCAGAAAAATAATATCGAGTTTCTCTGTCTACCACCAAATAGTACACATCTAACGCAACCTTTAGATGTTGCGTATTTTCCACCCATTAAAAGTTGGTTGGAGATCTGTTCTCTGCGACTGGAAAGCTAGTGATATTGGCCATAAAGATACCACTTTACCAAAGGGTCTATTTCCGAGCATGCTGAGCCGCTTAATGGAAATATTAACACCCAACAGCTGTAACAATATCAAGGCTGGATTTAAAAAACGTGGAATTTATCCCCTAAATATGCAACCTCTCTTAGATCGACTTCCCTGTGCTGGTCCTATAGATAAAGAGGCCATAAAGAGGTTCTTTCTTAGAGAACCTTCAAAACAAAAGAGTCGAATGGACTAAAGGCATCAGCCAGAGAGGACATAAAAAGCTAAAGTTAGTGCCAGGAATGAGTGTTGCGGAGCAATTACTAACAGAACCAGAAGAAAGTATTGTGCAACAGATATTATCGGAAACGAAAGGGCAAATGGTAAACATCATGCCCAGCACGAGTTCCAGAAAAACTCTTAGCAATGATAGCTGTAGTGAGGCTAGTGAAATTTCATTGAGAGATTCGTCTGAAGGACCACTTTCTGATCTGGAAAATGAGCCACCAAATACATTAGAAGGCCAAAATCAATTAGCTTTGTAACCGTTAGTGAGAGAGGTGGGCCGGTATATCGTGTTTTTATACGAAGGAGAAATGTTTCCAGGGGTAATAACAAAATTCGATTTGAATGGGCCCACTATTTCGGCAATGGCCCGTTTATTAAAAAATTGGAAGTGGCCAAAATCTAAAGACGAAATTATATATAAATGGAGCAACGTCCTGGTATGCATTAACCCACCAAAAAAAATGGGAAGACGCGAGTTTTACTCTGTACCCGAGTTAAACCACTTATGGGGGTTTAACTCATAAATTTGTAATGTTAAATGGAATTAATATAATTATTTTTTGGAAATTTTATCACGTTTTCTACTTGATTACCAAAGTACCATGTCTTGCTTTGTTAAAAATTACATTGAAAGTTATTTTTAAGTTTTACTAAGCATTTTTTACTATGAACCAAAGTTAAGTTGATGGATCTCTTAAAAATAAATGTGTTTTTCATTTATAGTTGCATTTTTCTTAATCCTGGGTCATCTTCCGATAGCGCAAAGTAACAATAGTAACGTATTTCATTGCTCCATAGCATAAATAAACGTAAAATTTAAGGAAATACATAGTGGAGCAAAGTTACCCTTGTCAAAGGAACTACTTTGCTCCAAAAACAAAGTTTTAAAAAATCGAAACAAACTATTAAAAATTGTCTTGCTATAGCTTAAATGTGCTTCTGATCGGTCAAACCAATAGAAGAGATATACAATACGCCTTTCTCAATTTTCAATAAAATTTATGAAAGTGGAGCCAAAATTGGTGCAAAGTAAGAACGGTTTACGGTATATATATATACTCGTATTTTTCAAGAGTGATGAATACTTTGAGGACCACCATTTAGAATCCAAAGTTTGCTTGAAATTGCGTTAACCGTATTTTGTGACAAGATCTTTACCTATAGGCTGAGAATTACCTGCCTATATGGGATCTTCTTCTATCCCGCTTCCTCATAACATTCTCAAAATTGGGCATGCCATAGTCCCACTGGCTCCAGGCAGAAGATACTTTATTGTGGTAATCATGTTAAAAAAATGTAGATGAAAAATAGTTCTTAACAGTAACTGACAACATTATTTAATGACACTTCTTGAACACCCAAAAATTAAAATAAAACACCATTTTAATATTTTATGTCATTAATATAATAATAATAATAACATCGGTACATAATGTTATGTTCAGTAATATATCATACATATATTTTACCAAATAAGTGATACAAAACATACTAGCTAGAACTAAAACAGTGCACACATGTTTGAGCGATTACTTTAGACGTACCTTCCAATACAAATTACATTAAATATTAATAATAAAATACTTTTCAATTGGTATTTTTATTAAAATCAATTAAAGGACAGTAAAATATTTGATAGTACCTACCTAATGGTAGAGATTTTAATGTTATCCTAACCCATCTGGCAACATTGGAAAGTATACTTACCATTACATACAAATGTTAAAAATACTTTCCAACGGATAAAGGGTTCAAATATAGAAGTTAATGGAATCCATTTTGAATTGACGATTCCATAGATGATATTTTTTTTAGACGTCGAATTGTTTTTAGTCTATGGTACTTATTTAAATTGTTCATTATATTATGTTTGTTTAATATAAAAAACACAGCTAAACGGATGAATAAGATGGTAAAAAATTTAATAAGTCCCTACTTACGATTAAAGTTAGGATAATAAGGTTTTTTAAATACTAGTTTTGTTTTTGCCGCTGTCACAAATATTTATAATAGCATTATGGACACCGGTAAAAATGTTGTGTTGGGTAGAACAATTAATATTTATAACGTTTCATGGTTTAAACGATATATATATAATAAATGTATGTAGGCCACTATTGAATTTTAGGTTAAATATGTCAAATTTTGATTATAAATCAAAATCCAAAAATATAACTTTATTTTGTAAAAAGCATTTATATTGTAGTTTACAATAACTAGATAATAACTAGATTAATGTAAACAAATACATTGTTTTAAAAACAACAAATTTACTACTGACCAGTTTCAAAATTAATTGCGTAGTTAAAGAAGATTATGCTGAAAACATCACTTTAGGATTCTCTGTTTTTTAATACTTGAGGTAAACAACTCAGTTTTCCTTTACTCCTTACATATTTATCCCTTCTTCTTATGTTATTTCACACACAAATCTTTAATAATTATATCATCCATTATTTAAAATTTCTTTCTGTGTTAATTGTAATATATTATCCAGTGAAAAACATTAAATAATGGCTTAATTTTTTTTTTGTATAGATCAACAAACGCCAATTCTGAATAAATAACTTATATTATATATAATTATACATAGAATTTATAAAACGTTATTTAAAAATGAATAAAATACTATTTTATCAAAACGCCCCGTTTGATTGGCATCACTTGATCAACGATTTCTGACGTCACGTGGATGTTTACACGTAAATTCCTTCTGTGTAAATTCATTCCGCGTAATGTCACACACCCCCTGCCTCTTACCGCTCGGATTCCGGCCGTTAAGGTGGGTTTTAAAAAATTCAAACTTGGGAGACTTAATTTAACAATGAAAATGAACTTTAAACATGAAAATTACTACTTAATTCATAAGATCAACATTAACAACAAAAAATGGACCAGTTTGCAGTTGTGTGAGTAATAACAAAGTATTTGTTTAATTAAATCTAATTTAAAAACTTTAAAGTTACCTAGTTTTTTGTTTTGCAATCCATGGGTGTTGCGGTTTGTTTTATTTATAAATAAAAAGAGTTGATTAATATTTCATAATAATTGCATTTTAAACTAAAACTGAAACGGATAAAATATTAAACGTTCTATCCAACTGAGCTATGTCTATAATTAATGTTAAAATTTTCAGGAAATTTATCATAAGTACAATTTCTTACCCTAGGCGTGTAGGCCAAATAAATACTTCAATATCTGGACATTAAACACATTAGTCTTAAGTACAACTCAAATTAGTGATAAAATATCATAGTGATGAATGATCATGCCAAAATATTCAACATTTAAAGATCCTACTTTATGTGACAAATCTAGAAACATAAATCAATTCGCAAAAATAATTTTTAAAACCTTTTTTAACTCGGTAGTTTATATATTTGCTGGTGAACAATTTTTATTTTAGGTACACTTCGTCCGTCCAAAATCAAAACAAAACATCCGGAGCATATTCTGCGTTTGCCGCGCCGTGCGCCAGCTGAGTTTAATTTCGTAATTACTGCAAGTTTTTTTTTTACAAAATAATGTTTTGTAAGTGTTACCGTTTTACCAGATAATGTGTTTATAAAAATTGTATGTATATATCATAAGTAGTTTACACAGAATAGCTTCTTACATTTAAAGAAATGATTTTTTTTACTTTAAATAAGTACAACTGTATATAGAATTTCATTATCTACTCAAAATTATAATACCATGTTCTTTAATATTATCTCAGGTGATTCAAAACCCAGCAATCTAAACCCCAAGTGAATCAGGCAACTAGTTAAGATGGATTGAAATGAACTGAGAGAGCTGATAGGACTATTAATAGGACACTGCCGCTTCAGGGAACACTTGCAGCTGTTGGGTGTGGAAAGCACCAATAGCTGTAGGAAATGTAAGAGGGTGAAGAAACAGAGATTTATATGTCACAGGCATAGCTGGTCCTATGCTGGCGCAATTGGAGCACTCCGCTACAAATTTTTTATTGCATTAAGGTTATGAAAAGCGGCGACAAAAATTTTACATGCGCCAGGCGCCGTTTGGCTCAGGGCCGGGCATGGTCACAGGTGCCAATATCCTGTTTTCCACCTTGATGGGAAGAAGGCTCAGATACCTGGGTAGTTGAAAACCATGTTGTGGAACTAGGAAACATGGCCAAACACCCAATGACAACCCTGGTGATCTTGACTAAGGGTGACTGCCAAAGGAATAAGATCTTTAGAGGTCGTAAAATAAACGATATTTAAATAATTTATGTTATTTCACAATTAAAATAATATATAGTACGAGTATATTTGTGTCAAGTTCCAAAGTGGAAGATACTCTCATTATCACCCTGGTGAAAGAATTGAAACATTGATTGCCTCACCTTCCCCCACCCCATCTCCTTCCCCTCAGCCTCACAACATACACCAATTGGGGGTGCCATAATCTTACTGGCTCCAGACGGTTGGGGGCAGTTCAGCTATTGTGCGATATTCACATAAAAAAAAATAAAAAAAACATAAAGGCCTATAACAGCTGCTTTCACACACATCCGACTTGCCACAGTTTTTAAGAAAACATGTGAGAAGGGATCGAACAATGAGCTTCAGTTAGTACGAATGAAAACGATAGTCTATAGGCACTATATGGCCTCAGTGCCGACGGAAGCTATGCATATATTTTTAGGGATTTAAAGCTGACATAACCGTTTTTCAACAGCTTTATATTTGATAATTTAACAAAATAACTTACACAAACATGCGATATTCAGTGTTTTGATTTTGGACAGTCGACTTGACGTGTACAGTGTATACTTACTGTAAACCTTTTGATTCATAAAGGTGACTGACTGGAGCATTCGCTCATTGTGAATATTTTCTGAATACTTACACCACCAGACTGCCGCGCGAGGTGCGCTTGCGACGATGCTCGCCCAGCAGTAATTGACATGGTGAGCCGAATGGCGAATATTACAAAGGGATTCACTAAAAACCAACATCGGTCGGAGTAAGCTCGGCAATATTCTTGTTGGAAGATGTTCACAACCAGCGAATGCTCAAGTCAGTGGCCACCATAATAATAATTGGTTGTTTTCACAAAGCGTAGAGTTCCAAAGAACTCTTTTATCAATCAAATGTTGGCTTATTGATGTTCTGTAGTAAAAAATTACATCGAAAGAGTATGGCAGTGGTTTTTCAGGCACTTTATTTGTACTAACGCAAGCCAATATCTGATTGAAAACTATATGACATAACCTTTAGACGCTCTTTCATTTTCAATGTGAAAGTGAAGTGAATAGAAATATTTAATTACTGTAGAAAATAATATTAACATAACCCAAACGAAACATGAAAGTGGGAAAAAACGACAGAAAATAAAAAGATTTCAGTCGCATCTGGGACTCGAATCCACGACCTCTGCCTATCCGGGGCAACCGCTTAACCAACTTAGCTTATAAGACCATTATTTTCATCGATATCATATCTCAAATTCAAGATTTGTTAATATTATTCTCCATTTTTTACCCCATATTATTGGCAGCTATATTTATAATGAGGATAGGCAGAGGTCCTGGGTTCGAGTCCCAGATGCGACTGAAATCTTTTTATTTTCTGTTTTTTTTTTCCATTTTCATGTTTCATTTAGGTTATGTTAATATTATTTTCTACAATGATTAAATATTAAAATGAGTTTTTTAAATCTCAATAAAAATAATTAATAATTAAAAATTGAATAGAAATAAATCACAAATATTCAATTAGTTTCGCTTTTGACCGACATATTCGTGAAATTTACTGTGTTTAATGTTAACACATAGTTTGAAATTAGTGTTTCGACCACACAGAAAACTGTGTTTAGAATAAAGCTACGAAATTCAATATTTGCGGTATTTAAGTATTAAAAAATAAATCATCAAATTTGAAAAAGCAGCTTTAAACCTCGACTAGAAGATATTAATATGACAAAAATATTGACTTTTAAGATTTTAAAATATATACATTTTATTTATCATTTCGTTTTAATAACATGCCGCCTTAAGTTTTAATTAATCAAAGCAATAAAATTGACGGACCAAACTTTTTACATTTGAAATTGTGAGGTTAAGTACTCAAAAAGATAGATATTCTTTTACAATTAGGTTTTTTTTTCGAAAAATCTACGAAAACTTTTTTAAGTGAGTGAATATTTTTAAATCTATTTTAAGGCTTTAAAGATATTTCTATTTTATTTTATCACTAACTCTGTAGGCCCACCTGCAGCGAAAACTTCATCAGAAATCTGGACCTATTCTATGCCACTCGTATAAATACTTTCAAATGAACAACTACACATATAAACTTCTAAAACATATACAGTCAAAAATAATATGTGCAAAATGTATTAACTGCCTTAGAATTTGAATCATAATAATTAGTTTAATTTACCCAATATATTAATAACTTATACTTATAGTGATGTCTAGACTCTTCTCGCCAACCGGTGTATATAGTTAACTTTACATACCGGCTTTGTACATGCGTAAATTTCAGTGTCGTATAGTTAACTATGCTTATTTGCATGATTAAGGGTAAGTTGTTTCAACTGTGGTACAGCTATACGGTGGTTAAAATCTAATCAGTACCTAATTCAATGAGCTGCCGAAAAGAATCGTTTGATCGGAAGTTACCACTGTCTATAACTCGGGTTGGGGTATTACAAACTTCGTCACATTGATGATCGAATCGACGATTAGCACCATTTTGAATATTTGACATTTGAATGTTTCCCGTTAAATGCTGATTCTAGACCTGTTTCAGCTTTTGATCAAATTGTAATAAATGATAAAGCATAGCAGACATGCTGTTATAGCAAATTTACCAGAAGTCGAACGGGTCAAAAATCAGCGTTTAACTGTCAATTCACAGTAGAAATCTATTTTAATATGAATTTTTTTTTTTAAAAACCTTAGTAACTTTTTCCACTTGTTTATTTCTGACCGGACCGCTTTCACCTTACAGCGAGCATCTTCAGACTGGTACAATTTAAACTAAAACTATGTTTTATATAGTATTTATGTCAGGAGTGAGCCCCATTAGAAAGAGCAATGCTAAATCCTATATATACCATAGATTTAGTTTAAATTGTACCATTCTGAAGATGCCCGTGATAGGGTGAAACCGGTCCGAAAGTTATAAAGGTTTTTGATCAAAAAATTCATAGCCACCATATAAATGTAAATAAATAAAAATGGTGTTAATTGGCGATTAGATGATAACATCAATCTAAAACAGAGGTTATAAATTTCAATCCATTTAATTTGATCATTTTAAAATATCAAAACGCAGTTCAAAAATGAACTTTGACAACTTTATTAAAGTGTCATACGGTATATTAACCACCATTTCTGTGCCATAGATAAAACAATCTGAAGCCAATTGTCATAGTTAAATACATAACTCTGAAAAATACAGTAATGTACTAACATATTCTTAACCAAAAGGGTAATTTATTTACAAGTTTCATACAATTCATCAAAATAACTTCAATAGTCAAATTGGCCACATTGCCCGGTGAAATGTCAAGTTATTTCAGCTATACTAGGAACCCTATGTTGATTGGATTTAAATACTGGTGACTACAATCAGTTGATATTAGTTTTAAGTGCATTATGGATTCAATTTCTATTTAAACAATCGTGATTTATACAAATGCTATCCATATTATTGATATAAAAATGTCAAATAATCCAAAAACACTTTTAAATTCATCAAATACAAATTAAATTTTATATTATTTTGTCAGTTTTCTTATAGGAATATCATTTGGACAAATATTTCCTGTTTTTCAGCATATTTGCTTATGTAGGGGTATTTTAAACTAATCACATTTGATGACGATGTCCTCATTAAACGCCAATTCTTGGTTCGTTTCAGCTTTTGATCAAATTGTGACAAGCTGATAGCATAACAAGATAACCGTTATATTTTCATAGAAAGCAATCAATTTGTGATTTTACATAGTTATTAAATAAAACAAACACTTTGTTTTAAAGCACTAATTTATTTTGAAATCATCACCAACCGGTTTCACTTATCCCAAGCTTCGTCAGGGTAACATTTAAAACTATACAATAATAGATAGATTGACTATATATGTGAGATATACAAATATAATAACAGAGAGACAAAATATAAAATGAAACGATGAACAGTGAGATAGAGATACGAGGTGAGTTCAAAAGAAAGGGTGAATTTTGAATTTTCGCAGGCTGTGTACATTGGATTATCGATTTTTTTTGTTATGTTGGTACACATATGTTTATCATATTTTAGCATTATCAGCCATTTTGGATCAGTGGTTTGTTTTTGACAACTGGAAAGGTTAGTCACGTTTTTCGGTGTTCTTCGATTTTTTATTTAGGTTCATTTTCTGAGGCATCATCAGTCCGATTGAAGTGAAATTTTAGATTCGCTTTATTTTATATGTCCTCATCAGCATTTCTTCAAAAAAATTGTTTCTTTTTAGAAAAAAATTGTTAATAATTGTTAATCCTATGGAGGAATTTCGTAGTTTTGGTCGGAACTTGATAGCCGTTTTCTGGGGCATCATCAGTCCGATTAAAGTAAAATTTTAGATTTGCTTTGTTTTCTATGTCCTTATCAGCATTTCTAAAAAATCGATGTTTTTCGATTTTTTACTAAAATAATAAAAAGTAAAAAATCGAAGAACACACAAAACGTGACTAACCTTTCCAGTTGTCAAAAACAAACCACTAATCCAAAATGGCTGATAATGCTAACATACGATAAACATATGTGTACCAACATAAAAAAAAAAAATAGATAATCGAATGTACACAGCCCGCGAAAATTCTAAATTCACCTTTTCTTTTGAACACACCTCGTATAAATGAATTAAAAAAATTACTTTGCATTCACCGCTTTATTAATATACACAGATATCTACACGTTTCGAAAGCAATGCTCTCTTCATCGGGAATAAATAGAAAATTATTCCTGATGAAGAAAGTATCGCTTTCGAAACATGTTGATCTGTGTATATTAATAAAGTGGTGAATACAAAGTAATTAAATTATTTTATTAATAATGACGCCACAAAGTGAATACCAATCTTTTGAAGAAATTTTAGATAGAGATATACTTGCATGGGAAAACACATAAAAAAGTGGGAAATTTTGAGACGAAAATTTGTCTTACGGTCCCATATTAGATATATTTCTCGTTAACTTAAAATATTCCACTTTTTGTAATAATAATAATAATAATAATCGGATGATTTTTACAGTGCCGTTTTTGTGAAAAATCACCTCAAGGGCGCTGTACAAATATTACTTCCTATTCTTATAAGACATTCTGTCTCTTTCTTTTTTTATATGTTATCCCATTCTATTACATGTAAGCATATCTCTGTCTCACTGTTCCATATTTGTATATCTCACCTATATATATATATATGCTCACTCTATGTATTTTTGTTTAGCTTTAAATTTAACTCTGACCAAGCTTGGGATAAGCGAAACCAGTTGGTGATGATTTAAAAATTAGTTAGAGGTTTAAAACAAAGCGATTGTTTTATTTAATAACCATTATGCTTGACAGCTGATCACAATTTGATCAAAAGCTAAAAAAGACCGAGTATCGGCATTTAACAGGGACCGTTCGAATCACAAATGTTATGATTTTTTAAACACACCAACCATAAACCACAGATATATTGATGTACAAATTGTTATTACCATAGACAAAAATCAATAACTTGTAAAGCGATTTTTGGTTATACATATTTAATTTATCAGAGAAGAAAACTGCGGAAATCTTTCACATTAGGATCAAATATCACAAATTGAAAAATCAAAAAATTTTGTAATTCTTTCTTTTTAATTATTACAAAAGAATTACCCTATAAGGAATTCATTGTTATTTTAGTGTTTTCTAATTGTTATATTAATCATGTACAAATCTTAATTAATGGAACCTAAAGGATATTTAATTGTAGCGTGTAATTTAATTATAATAATTATCGATATTTGAAAAATTAAATCTGGTTTTTCGAGTCTGTCAAAATAATTCCGCAATCAAATCCTTGAATTAAAAATTGTTAAAAAAATACAAAAAATTGGTCCATAGTTGCAAAACCGATTATCAAAAGATTATTTTACAAAATCTTATAGGAATACTGGAGTTAAATATATCATATTATTTTAAATAGTGTATATAAAAGGGGATTTCAACTGGTGATTGCATATAATTTTTAAACCGAATAAAAGGGGACATCACCTAGGGGAAGAAGTCATATTTTAATGTTAAACTGGAAGAAGCTAAATCTCTATGGACTTTGATTTTTTCTGACAATTTCTGTTACTCCCCTACCGAGGAAACAGAATAATTAAATACTAGTTTTACTACCCGGTTTCGCCCGTGATTTTAATTTCACTAAAAAAAATGAAAAAAAATGGTTAAAAAATTATTTTTCTTACTGAAAAATATGTAACAAACAATACGGCAACTCTTAATTTTTGACAAATAAATATGAGCTCCACAGCTCATGATGGAAATAGAAATGTGAGCTGAATATAGTTTCACTGACCTAGAAGAATCAGATGGAAAAAAAAAAGAAAATTTCACGACACCAGAGATCACCATTTAAAAGTTGTCACTACGTCATACAACAGAGCTCTCTGCAGTAAGACCATATTATTACAAGTACAGACCTGTTTTATTAAAGAACGTCCATCGACATCTTGCAATTATTAAATCTCCGATAAAATCGCAACCAAAACTAATAAATGTATAACATAATATCTGACTGCATCCAATCACTCACTGCATTGTGTGAATTGTGTAGATCTCATAGAAATTTAAAAAAAAAGGGAAATTGACTTATAAAAATTGCAAGCGAGTATAATTGTACTCAGTTATAGAGTAAACATTATGTTATGTGTGTGTGGGTGTTTTATGCGTAAAATTCATTGGGAGGATAGGACAGAATCTTTAAAACATTTAAAAAACTTGTTCGTTAGAAATCGATTGCTTGGTAGGTAGGTACTAGCTATGAACATGATGTTTTTTAATACATTTTTTTAAAAGTAAATACAGAATTCACAATGAACTTCAATCACCGCAATCTATTCCACCACGTAGCACGTTTTGACATAATATATTCAGTGAAACGTCATGAATCACAAATGAGATATTTGAGTATGGAGATAGCCGCCGATGGATCACATATATGCGACAGCCGTGTAGATAAGGTTGAATATTTTAAGTGGGAATTTCTGAGAGTTTTTTAAACATGTTTTTTTATGATAAGTATATATTTTTTTACTTTTTTAAAAGAAAGACAAATATTCCTGGTTACGAATAACCTGACAATATTTAAAAATCTCCTACTACCATCACAGTAAGTGGAAGATATTGCTTGTGTCGTAATGGAGGACTTAGCCAGCCGAGGAATTGAACTCGCGACGCCTGGGTGAGACCCAAACGCCATGCTAACTCAGCCACTGACCAGTCATTTTTACAAACGGTCTTTTTTACACGGTCAACAAAGTGTAATGGTAATATTCGTTCTTATTAGAATTTTAGATTTTTTCACCTGCGTGAATCACTACCCAATAATAGTATAGGAATCAAGGAGGCTGTTGGCCAGAATAACAAAAATGTGTTTTATCATAGAACCTATCTCACATTTTTCTGTGTTTAATCCAAGTTTTTTTTTTTCACGGTACAGCAGAACCCCGTTAATTAGAACCCCCGATAATTCGAAAACATGCATAATTTGAGATTTTTGCCGAAGAAATTGACCAAATTTAGAAAAAAAAATAGTTTTTTTGATTAAAAATTCGTTATTCGAAATTTATTTTGGTCTGCGCATGAAACGTTGTCATATTTGTTGAAATATTTCGATTTACACGGAAATATGACATATTGTTATGAATTTACTTTGAATATCTGAATTATCAGAGAATATCTCGGTTTACACGGAAATATGACATATTGTCATGAATTTACTCAGAATATCTGAATTTGAAGAGCCAACCGCGAAGACTTCGGTTTACACTGAAATGTGTTGTATTTTTTTGGAATAACTGAATTTGAGGGCTGGCCGCAACGGGAATCGGCGTGAAAATTGGAATTACACAAAAATATCCAGTATTTTTACGATTATCTGAATTTAAAGGCCCCGTCCTGTGGATTTGGAACTAACGGGGTTCTACTGTATTCTGCAAAACCAGCATCAAGTGTATGACATATCAAACATTAAGAGAGGGTTGCTTAGATGGTTCGGACATGTATGTGGATAGGTAAAGGGGTGTGAGGGTTTAAAAAATTTAAGATTATTTAAAATGAACAACGGAATTGGCGGAGGAAGGATGAAAGTAAACTGAATGCCGTAGAAATGAGATCTCTAAGGCGAATGTGTGGTAAAACCATATGAAAAATATTGAGATTCGTAAAGAATGCAAGGCTGATTTAAGCGTCATGAGCAAGATTAAGAAAGGGACGCTTAGACGGTTTGGGCATGCAAAGGGAATGAACGAAGAAAGGAGTGTAAGGAGAATATATGACGAGAATGTGAATGGAAGAAGAAGCAGGGGACGCCCGAGGAAAACATGGCACGATCAAGTGAATCAAATACTTGAGTCGGGCCATGTCAGAAGTCAGAATAATAAAAGAGAATATATGAGACGATGTATGAATGTGAATGAATCAAGAAGTGCATGCCAAGATCGAGTTGTTTGGCGGTCCGTCCTCTCTACCTACCCCTGCGGATAAAACGGCGTGATGGTTAGTTAGTTAGTAAAATGAACAGCAAGTATACAATACATAATATTTTCCGGTTTCTTTGTGTTTTCACGGGTGAGTTTATATAAATAAGTGCGAAACTGTAGGCCTGGTGAGCAGTAACGGCTGATTCCTTTGCATCAAATCCTATTCATAAAATAAATATGATAAACAACCAAGGAAAATAAATAAAAAATAAAACAAAATAAATCAAATAAAAAATCATTTATAATTTGTATCAAATAATAAGAAATAATATAAAATATTACAATCTCTTAAATATTCTGATTACGGCATAAAGTATCTATATAAAAATCAAAAAAAAAAACATCTCTACCAATCTAACTCGTCCGAAATCATATTCATCACTTCATATAAAAAAATAATTACAATAATAATATAAGTTTCCAATTTAACTACTATTTATAAACCAATATATACTATGGCTAGCTGCGTTAAACTTAAGTAATTTACAAAAATATCCATTAGCAACATTATCATCACAATTCTCTACTATTATGCATTAAATTAAATATAATTTATCCTAGTAACGGCTTCTTCATTAGCCCATTGCTTTTATTCTGGCTCATATACGAGTCAGATGTGCCAAGGGCAGTTACAGAACGACTCACACGAGTCACCGGCATTCTGATTAGAACTCATATACGAGTCTCCTGCTTTCATTAAGCCATCATGCTTTAATTTTGGTTTGAAAATGAGTTGGAAATGCTGAAGGCAGTTACAGAACGACTCATATTATAAGTTTGGAATTCCTGTTAAAACTCATATAAGAGTCTCCAGGTCTTTCATTAACCCATTTTGATATTATTGTAGTTCATAAGTGCTGATGGCAGTTACAGAACGACTCGCATGTAAGTTTAGAATTCTGGTTAGAACTCATATACAAATCTCTAACATTGCAGTTATGACTCTATGCGAGCCTCCGGGTCTTTTGTTATCCCATTTTGCTATTATTCTGACTCATAAATGTCTCATAAGCGCTGAGAGCATGTATGAGTCCAGAACTGTTGTTGGAACTTACACGAGCATTCTGATAATGATTCTTATGAATCCTAATCATAGCTGAGGGATGTTACAGAAGGATTCAAATATGAGTCATAATTAGATTTGAGGGTGATTACAGGAATCTCCAGCGTTCTGTTTAGGTCCCTATCATTATTGTTAAGTCTCATACCAGAGTCTTAATGGTGAATAAGTAATGTGTTAATCCATTCCATCGAACAATAAAATTCTTTAATAGGAGTATATTAAATCGTGACATAGCTGTGTGAAATAATATAATAGGTGCTGAAGCAAAGGTTGTATGGCACCCTATCCTCTATTTATACTTTATACCATTGCAGGTACGATAATAGCTGGCAAGTTCGGTGGTTCAAGTCTATAAAGTGAATATCTGATGTAAACGTAACCTCAAAATTTCACAAATTAAAGCGCAAGAAAATTAGCATTGTACGTGTTTTTGTACGTTTAAAAATAAAAGGAAAATACTGTTTCAAATCTCAAGTGTTAAGGCATTTATATATTATGCCTGAAAAGTGTTGACATTAATTAAAATGTTATAATACTAAGCAAGCAATTT
This sequence comes from Halesus radiatus, assembly GCA_022606495.2. NCBI lineage: Eukaryota > Metazoa > Arthropoda > Insecta > Trichoptera > Limnephilidae > Halesus > Halesus radiatus. The sequence goes on from JAHDVE020010619.1 coordinate 107,062, forward strand.
TAAATTTAATTTAATTCGGTGCGGCAAGAATTTACAATCATTCATACAAAATTTTATAAAAATTTGTCTATACTATTGAAATAGTAAGATGGGTATTTTGTTAAGTTTATGTAGTTGGATATTTAACACAACAAATAAAAGTACATATTAAATATTAGGGTATGAACTTTACAAAAATATGTTTTAAAAAAAGGGAAGTGAGCTTCCTTAACGAAGTGAATGAAGTATGTAATACAAAAAAAACTGATAAAATGATTCAAGGTAATAACAAATAAATGCAAAAAGCTTCTTACTTGATATTAAAACTGAGTTTTCTAGTGGAATGACCAAAATAAATTAACATTTTATACCAAATAACAAAACATATTCAAGTACAAAGTAGAAAACATGTTTTTTAATTGTTTCGTCATGCAAGAAATAAATTAATAAAATTTTAACCCTTTGGAGGGAATCTGAAATTCAAATTACTGATGAAAATATGTTTAATGCAATCATTGGGGTATATAAACCGAGTATACGTTCCAATGGCCACCGCGGACAATAACATCCGAGTTACCGGCTTGCCTACTTCATTATTTGCTCCTTGAGTTCAATTTACATGAACGCTGATGTTTACTCCATTTGTGTACCTCAATGAATGTGACACGAAAATTATAGCAATATTTCTATGAATATTTGTTACGTTGTAAACAAATGAGTGTAAAAAGAATAAGTAAAAATATTCTAATAGCATTTTTCAATAAATAAAAATAATAATAAAGTTGTATAAAATGAGATTTTGCAAAGCGGCCGTTGAATTAACGAATAAAACTCTGGTGTAGCAATGAATTTTCCAGACCCGGGGCAAATCTGTTAACAGGGTCATGTTGAAAGTTTCTTACATCCGGTGTTTCTAATCAAATTTTGAGTCCACTTAGCTGAAATTTTACTTAAACCTCGCCATTTTCAATGCGGTATAGCGGAGCTTAGGCCAATCAGCACACCTAAGTTAGATAATTCATTTGCGAGGGTTAAAGTTGTCATACCGAGAGAGGAGTTTGACAAACTATCGATAGAGTTTGAGACGTCAGCGAGGTTGTATTTATTTTACGGAGTGTAATTTTATATAATTCAGTATGTAGAACAAATAATTTGCTCACAACCATTTTTTTTTCTGATAGTTTCTCCACACAGAGAAATAATTTCCCTCAAGGCCGATGTCATCTTTGGGGATGTTGTGTGGAGGGTCTTTTAGAGGATAGGAAGGAGTGAACCCGGGTCTTGAAGAGACCCATGTCATAGGACCGAGGAAACACAGAGGCCGGCAGATCATTCCACAGCCGAGCTGTTGAACACAAGAATGAGTCGTAGAAGCAACCTGTTCTCATGTGACAAATTTTTGGCGTGTTTCATGAATGTCCACTGATGCCGAAGGGATCAATGACGCTAGTTCCTCAGAGCATCTTCCATTGAAATACCGGTAGAACAAGGACAGCATTCCCACCTGACGTCTGTGCTCCAAAGATTGCAAGGGTATTTTTCAGATATTTTGGGGCTCCCGACCAGAGGTGCCTACCAAATTCTACATTGTGACGCACTTGCGATTTGTACAGGGTCAGCAGTTGTGTACTATTAAAGAATTAAAGTAAAAATGTTGGAAACAACGAACAATAACCGATAATGCTGTGTAAATATCTTAACTATAATATTATGTCATGATTTTTAATGGAATACACTAGATTATAATGAAATCAGTTTCGGAAACTCTGTTTTTTTTACAACGGTTTTTACAATCTTTAGGCCTGGCGGACGTGGATTTATCTATTACGCTAAATAGTCTATATATAATTATAATAAACATTTTATATAGGAAATATTAAATTATATGACCTTAGCTTCTTCTCACTACATTAATGATTAATGATATAATATATATATTTAAAATGCTTTTGATATCGGCCAAAAAAAAAAAAAAAAAACTGTTGCTGAAATTTGAGGTATTTTAAATTATGGCCGTATTTTATTAACACGAAACGTGCGTTATTAAAAATCATTGAATCGAATGCATTTTTTTACGTAGTTTTCAGATACGTCAAAAATGACGATAGTTTTGTAAATGCAAAATAGGATAGTAAGAAATAAGTTTTTCCATTTGAAATCAATATTTATCGTGTCGCAAAGAGTGTCAATTGTTCTTTTTAAGTCTGTGATTTGTTCAAAAATAATTTTAGGCATGTAATGAATTAACTAATTTTCAATTTAGTTCCAAGAAAAACTTACTGAAATAAATACAAAAAGCAAACTGACGAGAAGCATCTATTCATGTTTACTCAATCAATGGGATTTTAAGTTTAGTATCTTGAGGAAGCCTTCATTCTGTAGTGGATCGGTAGAGGCTGATGATGTGTTACCGTTAAGGAAAACTTTATTTAAATTCATCACAATGTTGAAAGAATACTTTTTGGTACTGGTAAAAAATGCAATGCGGCAACAGAAATTCTTTAAATCAATTGCGATAAAATGATGGAATTGTAAAAAAAAAGTTTACGTTCAGACTTTTGATTCCTAATGTTAAGACATAAATATACTTTAAGCAAACTTCTTTATAGTCATCAATATTTCAGCTGCATATTCAAAACTTTATAATAAATGAAGTAGCGACAAAAACCCCGGCCAGGGGGCAAGTCAATGAATTTTAACACAAATAATGGCCAGCAAATTTTTCACTTTTTAATACAATTAAATGTGCGGTTCTGTGCCCCTGGGCGCCTGCCCAATTTACCCGGTCAATCGCTACTCCACTGAACTATAATATTACAAAGATTTAATTATTTTTTATTTGAAATAAAATAATACCCACGTGCATATTCAATACATTCATTCCTTTATGTATTTTCACGATCTGATTTTTGTAAACCAAAAATTATTGCAAAAATGCAAAAAAATAAGTGTTTTAATATATTTTCTGAGGGTACCTTATTTATTAAAGAAATAAGGACCAAAATGCAAAATCACATAAGTACAAAAAAATGTTCAACTGCTGTATAATTTGGGCAAAATAAGTATGTGAGATCTTTCACCGTTTACATAAATTCAGTTTTTTGTTGTTAAATAAATCCTTTTAATTAAGTTTACAAAATGCTATAAAGAAATATTTATATATTATTATACTATAAATCCAACCCAATTGAAAACCTGCCTTCAATTATATGTATATTTCTAATTATCGTATAAAAAAAATTACATGCGGAGAAATTTCGAATCACAATGAGCTGCTAGTTTTTAATAAATTAATTTATTATTTTCTAGTTTAGATATACCTGTGGTGATGTGCCGGCGATTAGAAAATACTTTTATACAGGTAATTATATCAATTAATCACACAAGCGGATTTCATAAATCAATCTCACAAATTAACTTAGAATCAATTACACTCGTGACTCGCTATTCGTCCGCTATTTGATTAGAATAACAATCCGTTCCTTTTATGACCAGGATGAATCTATAAGAGGATGGTTGGCAAGTACCTGGCTATTCAGATTCGTCACTAGACACTGAGAGTTTTTACAACGTATTCAACCTAGCGAGAGAACTTAGTTTTGAAGATTTGGAAGGTATAGATGGAGAATACCTTTTCAAAAAGGAACGGTTTAAAATAGAAACAGACCTCTGTGGCAGTGCAGCAGAGCAGCAAGCTTCTTAACTCATATCCATGCTGGGTATCTCCTTTTGAGATAGAAAGACTAATGAGTGAATAAGAAGCAAGTTTAACTTGACAGACGTCTCCGACCTCAGGAGGGACTATTTATACTGGGCACACGGCACGACAAACTGATGATTTTTGGAAATACAATATCAAAGGTGGCGTCCTTGGTTGGTAAATAGAAACACAGATGAGATGGAGACATTTGAGGAAGGACAGTGTGCCAAGACGGATGTCAGAACGCTTATAAAGAAAAGGAGAAGATTCATCAGCGTTGTCATTGGGTGAATAGTGATGTCACTAGGGGCCCGATTCTAGTTCTTTTCAAGGATAAGACACTGTACTTATCCTTAGGCTTAAAGACTTTCTTGCTTAACTGCGGTTCCAGTTCTCTCGGATGACAGCTGTCATTCAGCTAATGACATTCTTTAAAAATATCCATATTTGCGTAGTTTCAACAAAAAAAACTCAATATTATCGAAAGTATTGGCTTTAAACATTATTAGCGAGTTATTTGTCGCATAATAATGGTATTAAATTAACCGATTTAACGAAATTGCAATGTTTGTAAAGTACCTATGCCAAAAGTGATTTTAATTCTAAAAATTATAATAAACTATAGATATTAAGTATGTGCGATGCACCTATAATTTATTAAAAATGTATTGTCACCGACATGGAATTGGAACCCCAGTTAAGCAAAATGTCTTATCCTTAAAAAACTGCCGGAATCAGGTGCCAGGTTCCACAACATGGTATTCAACTTCCCAGATATCTTAGCCTTCTTCACATCGAGACGGGACATTGGCACCATCGACAAATGAAAAACAATTTTGTACAGATCTGCACCAAAAGAATCCGTATTTACCGCCAACATCAAGATTGCTTTTTTATGTATTTCGGCCGTATAGCGAGGTACGAGTGTATTCGAAATTAATTTTATAAACAATCGATTATATAAACGTTTGCCAAACACGCCCATCAGAAGTATCCGATAAGAAAGTCCCTAAAAAATTTGTCATTAATTTATTACGAAACGACGTGATGTGTAAATTTTTTCCAACTATCCAATATAAGATTATTTCTAAAAACATTGAAATGAAATGTTTTTCAAATTGACAAAACTTCCCAGCGAACCCAAGCCTAACTTCGTATAGTAAATTTCTCCTTCCATTGTCCTCCATATCCACATCACCAATTTGTCCAAATTTTTTTACATTTTACAAACTTGCAAAAATATGGCAATAATCGTATAATCAAACAAAGTATTTTATAAAACTTCGATTCACCATTTTACAGTAATAATAAAATGTTTTGCGTTTACAAAATCATGAATTTGGTGCTGCCTGTTCATATTTTAATTTAATTCAAGTGTGACCAGTTTGAAAAAATAAAGTAAATTCATAACAAAATAATTCGTCAATTTTTTTGTCAGATACGGGTCGCGGGCGGCACTTTATTTTAAAACTTTTTTATAATTTGTCAATCAAGTTAATTAATCAATAAATTTAATGACTTTATAAAAAAAAATACTATAAATACAATAAACTATGTTGTATAAAGATTGAAAAACATAACTTGTCCGTCAAAGTAAAAAAAAATTGTAAAATTCGTCAGCCACATTGAAAAAAAAAATTTAAGGAAAAAATATTGAATATGGTTAGACATTTAAAATCTTGTTGTTTAAAAAAAAATTCTAAACAAAAATCACAATCAAAAAGCTGCGATTAGAAAGTCTACAATTCAATAATGTTGATAAAATAAATTCTATTTAAAAAACCCACACAATTGTTAATCGTCTTGTTTTTCTTGTTCAAACTTTTCTTTACACTTTTTCAAATGCGTTATTTTCACCGTTAACCGCTACTATTGAACCTTCGATTGCGTCTTTTCACTTTCGAACGCTTCTCTATCAGAGGCGTCGGCTTGTATAACTGGAATGATGGCGTAACAACACTACACGCGCGTAACTGTAACCGGGGAATGTTCACTAACGCCCCGGCTGCGGCGGCAGCTGCGGAGGCATGGCACGGCCGTTGGCATTCCCCGCGTTCTCTGCGTAGTTCATATCGCCCATCGGTATCTCATCGGCCTGGAAAGAAATGGCATTCAAATAATATTTTTTTTAAAGACATTCCACTTTACAAACATTAACATTAGCATTCCCGGGTTATGAATAACCAGACCACATTTGAAAAACTCATACTGCCATCATTATAAAGCAATATGTTACTTGTGCAATAATGGAGGACTTAGCCAGCAGAGGAACTGAACTCACGACGTCTGAGTGGGAACTTGATGCATTTGTCTATTCAGCCACTAACTGGTTATTTGAATCATGATCACGTGGTAAAATCCTAATGAAAATACGAATTGATAACGTTCATGAAAAACAGTGTATAGATGTACAACCATCGTAGGGCCAACTTATCCGTTTTCCAATTGCTCACAGGCAGTTCACTATTGCTTCAGAGTACAGATAACAGAGCTTTACAATAACACATGTAATGTGGAAACAATGATCTAATAAAAATAAAATTGCACAGACACATAAAATTTTGTTAACATTCAACACACCATTATTCTTTTACACAGATTTAAATGAAGCCATGGACTCACACGTCCCATCGGTAAGTAAAGGGTTAAATGTAGTGGGACTCAGAAGTACTGTGAATAAATAAAGGGTCAAATGCAACGGGACTCGCAACTCCCACCGGCAAAAGAAGGGTTAATTGTACCGTGAGTGTAAACAGCGTCAAATATGGCGGAACTCACAAACCATGAGAAAGTAAAGGGTTAAATGTAGCGAGACTCACGAGTCCCATTGGTTAATAAAGGGTTTAATGCATCGAGACTCATAAGTACCAAGAATAAATATAAAGAGTTAAATGTAGCCAGATTAAAAAGTACTGCGAGTAAATGAAAGGTTAAGTGTAGTAGGACTTGTAAATATCATCAGTCAGTAAATAAGTAAAGGGCTGATACTCACATGGTGTCCATGATGATTGGCTTGCCTCTTGATGGTCCTGTCCTCGTATCTCGTGCCCCCCTGCGAAGCCATGGGCCGGCTGAGCGTGCTATTGGCCCCCGCGCCTCCTGATCCTCCTGGAGAACCCCCTCGGCTACCAGCGCCCGCGCCCCCTGCGCCTCCCGCGGCGCCCCCGGCACCACCCGCGGCTCCAACGCCGCGGGATACAAAGTCCGCCTCCTTCCAGCCGTGCTTACGGTATACGTCACGCAACTCTTGATGCTGCCACATTGTGAAGAGGACTTGACCTATAAAAGACAAATAAACATTCATTTATCACCAAGAGAAACAGATCACCCACAGATAATGATGGGCTGATGAACTAAAGATAACTGCCAACTAACTAACCATTAAACTGTTTGGGTAGGTAGAGGACAGACGGCCACACAACTCTGTCTTGACATTTGCTCCTTGCTTCATTCACATTCGTGCATCGCCAACATCATCCCAAATCTAGATTCACCCTTAAACTAGATTCAGTCGGGTTTAAAACCATAACTCAGCATTGCCATTTCTATCAAGAGCTATGAAGTTTCGACATGTCCATTTTACTACATAATTTTTTTATTTTTTATTAAACAAATTCGTTTACTCAGTTACTAACCAGTCAGTGATAAATCATTTTAATAAACTAAATTTTCACCTGCAAACTTTAGCACCCTGGGTGTATACTTGGTGCGCTGATGCGTGATGGCAACCAGCCTGTCCACTCCACCCGCTTCCAATAGCGCCCTGGAGAACTCCGCGTTCCTCTTGATGACCTCGTTCAGGGTAGCGAGAACAGCCGCGATTGTGTCATCTGATGTACCCTGAAAATAAATAAATAAAAAAATTGAAAAACAAATTTTAATAACATGTAAAGCAGGATTTAAAATACGTATATTATAATTTTTTTTTTCTAGATTCTATGTGACAGAAATTATACCATAGGGGTATGAGTTTTGACTCAATGCCCGTAATCTTGAGTTCAAACTCGGTCTTGGTACACACTTCTTTCTTCATTCACATTCACACATCATCTCATGTATACTCTTTTGTTATTTTGACTCTTGACATGGCCCGACTGAAGCATTTTGTTCACTCCATCGTTCCATATCTTCCACGGGTATCCCCGTCTTCTTCTTCCATTCATATTCGTGTCATATATTCTTCTTACACTCCTTATGATATAGACACAATTAAAATTATTTTAAATGACATTTTTTTATGGGGACTATGCGGGAAATGGGGAAGGGGAAGGAGAAGAAAAGAGGAAGGTTTGAAACGTGCTCGTCTTTTCAATATTCTGTTCCTTTCAATGGCAACCGTCATGTAAATCCTTTGGAATCACAGAGCAAATAATACATAGAGATGCTCTAACACATAAGGGGAAGAAACCAAAATAAGAGGGTCGGGGGGCGAGACAGGCGTGCCGCCAATTTAACCAAAACAGCAACTAAGTAAAAAGGTTCAGCTTGCTAAGAAAAACTGAATTTTTTATTTGACTCTTTTCATAAATGTTTTGTAATTTGCTTACCACAGTCCAAATCACGTTAAACTAACATGGATGGCGGTGAACTAAGCTGGTGCCAAAATGGGTGTCACGTTACCTTTGCCTCCAGCAGTTGAAATCGTACTTAGGGCAAGTCTATTGATTCTGACATCAGTGTTTGGAATGGTTAGTTAGTTAGGTTAGATGAGGTTAAGTTAGGTAAGGTTAGGTGAGGTTTCAGCAGGCATCTTTCTTCATGCAAATTATGGTTAGTTAGTTAGTTTATAAGAAAATGTGCATTATGTGGACCTTTACCTGGTCCTGCTGGGGGTTCCCTCCCGGCAGCTTCTGCACCAGGTCCCTCATGGCGTACTTCCCGATCAGCTCTTTGTTGCGCTGATCGATGGCCAGGTTCCGGAGGGCGGTGGCCACGGCGCACACCACGCGGTCCACCTCCATACGGAGCAGCTCCACCAGAATCGGCAGACCTGGATAAACAAAATAATAAAAATAAGTTAATGTTAAATGATTATTGATACGGAGATAGTTTGCACGGCACTGGCAGCACTCAAGTCATAGGTCCTTTAATAATAATAATTGGGTAATTTGTATAGCGCTGTTTTGTGAAAAATCACCTCAAGGGGGCTGTATAATTATTACTTCCTAAGCTCTATTTAATTACAGTAGAACCCCGTAAATAAAGGTGAATAATTCCAACTTTTATTTTCACTTCATTAATTCGTAATAGGAAATTAATTTTGGTCCGCACATGAAAAATTGGAAAAATTTGATTTTTTCGAAAATACACATATTATAGAATTTTGTAAATCTGAATCTGGCAGGCCAACCGTGGAGATAAAAGGTGGTAAAAATTCGATTTATGCGGTTATACATCGTCCTACTTAGTACTATTATTTTGTAATTCTGAATCAGACATGCTGGCTGCACCAGTAATTGGTCTCTATTTTTAGATAAACAAGTAAAATACATCATATTTTTATGAATTTACTTCAAACATCTGAATTTGAAGACCCAGCTGCGACGGTAATCGTCTGCGAAAATTGGATTTACATGGAAATATGATGTATTTTTAGAATTTACTTCGTCTATCTGAATTTGAAGGGGCGGTCGCGTCGGTAATCGGCAGCGAATATTGGATTTAAACGGGAAACAGTCGTAATATTACGAATATTCTTCAAATACCTAGCTAAATTTATGGGACGGCTGCGGAACTCGACTTTTAGGCGAATTTTTTAATTTTTCTTAAAATTTCTAATTACGTGGAAATTTGTTAATTCGAAATTTGGTTTTGGATGTCCTGTGGATTCCGAATTAACTCTACTGTATGTATAAACAAATAGTCACTTCAGATAAACACAGTTTAATAGAAGGTTTAAGCTTGGAGTTTATAAGATTTTAGCACGCAAAGGACACTATTAAAAACCCTGCACATTGCATGATTTTACACTTGCTATTTTATCCTTCTTTACTATGGATATGTGTGGCAATAAGAGAGTTGGTATTTATTTAAATTTTAATTGTTAAATATTAGGACTGGAGAATTTTTTATGAAATAATTCTTAAAAAACTTTGTGTTATCTCCCGTGTTTCGCCTTATTCCCCTTGACAGTTGGTCAGTCTCTTTAAAAAATAAAAGTTCACCAGGATTGTAATTATACATAGGTCTGTCCTTTGGGTTATTATTCAAAAAGTGGGTAAAAAAAAACATTGTTTTTTTTTCATTACATTTCAAAGTAACTAGTACCACTGACTAGTGACATAACTTGTACGGGAGAGATGAAAATACCCGAATACATCTGTTAGCTTCGGCTGACCTCGAAATAATAAACGAGATGAGGCAGGAACAAACTGGATGTATATGAATGTTTTGTGGGTTTCGAGTATAGTTTTTTTGTACCTGAACGTACAGGATAAGGCTTGTTACATTCAGGCGATAATATAGCCATATCTACCAGTACGTTCGTATGGGTAGGGCGGTTAAATTAAAACTCGCTTATGTTACAACATGTCCCCTGAAGACTGAATTTTAAAAATGACCTTATTTATCCCACATATAAGTTTTAACTGTAATTGTTTGGTGATTTACCGTGCAATCTAATAATCTATGCCTTCTTTCCATCGAGGTGGGATGTACTGTTAATTTTGTGTATTCTCAAAATGATTTAAGTTCTGTGCTACCCCTACTTTTTGAGTTTAAAGTCACCCTCTGGGGTCTGATTCCAGTTCTTTTTAAAGACAAGACATTGTCCTCATCCTTAGGATTAAAGACATTTTGCTTAACTGGGGTTCCGATTCAACGACAATACATTTATTAAAGGTGCTAAGCGAGAGAACCTGAAACAAAGTTAAGCAAAAGGGATAAGGACAATGTCTTATCCTTATAAAGAACCGGAATCGGGCTTCAGGTCTGAGCCCCTAGATCAATAAATAGCCCCTAATAGCCCTTGCGTCAGCGTAAAAACAGTTAACATATCTCCTAGATTAATCTATCTTAATGGACTCTGCCGTTTGTTCTAATGGAATATCAATGTTAGGTGATCTAAAGAACTGGCATGTATAATAGGGAGACATAGTTGATTTTGAAAATAAAGAAACTTAGCAGAGTGGTTGCTAAAATTAGTTCATCAATCGGAAAGAAATAGAGAAAGTTATAGTCTAACCCTTCTCCTTCCTGACGGCGGCGCGGATGTCGATGCTTGGCTGCCAGTAGCAGGCGGCCAGGTTCTGCAGGGCGCCCGCCGCCGCCTCCAGCGTCTCCGGGTTGGAGCAGCTCTGCAGCAGGGCCATGTACAATGGAACCACCTAAAGCAGACAAGTATAAAGCCATTAGCTCAAGAACATCAGTAGATGGTGAGTTAGTTAGTGTAATGTCCATTTAAGAGCATTCAAAGCATGCTCACAGATGGCATTAATTTAAATATTTTAGAAAAAAAACACTTTTAGCACATAATGCTTTTAAATATTGAGATGAATTGTTTGTTGGCGGTTGTACATACGGAATATGAAAAGGAATAAATTTTTATTGTAGTTTTAAATCTGAAATCCTCCAAAAAACTTATAATTTACCATTTTTATTGTAACGCTAAACATACAGTATTTTTATATGTAACAGGTGATGAAGAAGAGACATTGGAGAAACATTCACAATCTTCTATAGTCCTTTCTTTTCGCTCTCTCATATTTTCTCTATCATACTAGACGGCAGTGACATGGTTGTCACAAATAAAAATTTGAAGATCTTCTTACTGAAAACGGTAATAAGTAATAAATTTGACATAACAACTTACCTCAGGGCTCCACAGCACCTCAGTCCCCTTGGGAATCTGCTGGGGAATGGGGGCCTCCTCTCCGGGGGGCTCCACTGTGTCAGCAGAGCCCCGGCCGTGCGGGGACGTGGAGGCCGAAGACGCCCCCGACTGACCCTCCTTCTTTTTCTTACTGCCGCCGAAACAGCCCAAGTTGTCACCTTGAAAAAATAAGCTTTATTAGAAATGTTTGACATGAATTGAAGATTTAAACATACATATTTTAAAATTAAAGCAATTAAAAAACAAAAATGCATATACATAATTAGATGTGACACCGAGCTCCCAAAGTGGCTCTAATCAAGTGCAGTATCCATGGGTCTCACAGACTCACTACTTTGGTCGACTGCCGACTGTCGGTGGTTCATCATATACAGATTCTGAGCGAATAACCGAATAAAATGGCAGGTTGCATGCTAAGATATTGGACAAACAGCACTGGAAAGTTTGATTTACATGCAACCATCACAGCAGGGCAGCATACTCGCGGCGTCGTATTGGTGCTGGAGAGAGCGGAAGCAAATCAAACCCATTGTCCCCTCACTGCACCAAGCGCCTCCCCCACAATGAAATGGAACACGATTTGAATTCGCATTTGTATGGGCTTGACAATAAGGAACTCCAGTGAAAAATATAATGGGTTGAAAAATATTTATTCGTATAGATCAGCAAATGCCGATTCTGAACATACAACTTTCATTGTATATAATTATACGTAGATTTTATAAATCATTATATAAAAGCGAATTAAAAACCGTACAATTAAAACACCATGTTCTGTTGGTACCACTGCTTCTGACGTCACACATGCAGTTTTCGAGCCCAACTTATAACTAGATAAGGTTTTTTTTCCGCTTTTTATAATCTATGGCTTATAATTTCGCTGTTTGCAGTGTTCATTTTGCTCGTAAAATAATTATGTTTTTTTATTGCGACTTTACTCGAGGTTTTTGCTTGAAAATTCATAACAATTTTAACGAATTTGTCTACTTAATAATCTATACCGCTTGCACAAAACAACAACGTCATTGGGACTTTGGTGATTATTTCTTCAGTTATTCTGGAAGTGAATTATTTTTCAAATGATACCTCAAACCTATTATTTCTTACAATGCATAATATATTTATTTTTATTTCAAGCCATTAAAGTTCAAAAGTATTTAATTTATTCATATGTTATACCTGTCTACTGCTGTCACCGGCTTTGTCAAGTTCATAGATGCGCATGCGTCAGTTTTCACGCATGCGTAGAACACTGATGGAAGCTATTAACGCAAGCGATTCTGATTTGCCTTTCAAACATAATTTAAAGCATTAAGGGACTTAAAAGACTTTCTTTGAACGCTGATAAATTGTTAATTAGTTGCGGATTATGAATGTATTTTTGCACTTTGGCACAATGCGCCTACAATAGTAATGAGACACTGATATTCTACAATGTTTCCTTCAATTAAAAGCAGTTAAATTTGAGTATAAAGTTCTCGAAGTTTTGAAAAGAATCCATATAATATCGATTACCGCCTATTGAATTGCTAATCCGACTGCTCGTGTGACGTCACACCCAACAAGCCATAGATTTCGTGCGTTTTGGTGGGCTTTAAAAAATTGAAACTTTAACAATTATTTTAACCATGAAATCAAACTTAAAAAAAAATTAAATAAGCAGAAAATTAAATTTGGATGTCAACATTAATAAAAAAAATGGACTGGAGTTCCTTATTCACTTATTGTATACCTATATGCAAAAAAATTGTTTATTCCTAAACTCAACTTTACAAAATTATTCAATTTACAGTGAAACCCACATAAGAATTTTCCATCCTCAAGAAGTTTTATTTTTTGAAGTCTCACGCCAAAAGAGTGTAAGTAAAAAAGTGAAAGGTAACATAAATAAGTGCGTTTATAAAAGTAACTCACCTTTGGAGCTATTAGCCGTGGCCCTCGCCTGCCCCGGCTCCGGCCGCCTGTCGTACTGCGGGTCCTCCACCTCCTGGCAACGGTAGGACAGGTTGCGCAGCGTGCACACGCAGTTCTCCACGATCTTACTGCCGATGGAGGCCTGCGCCAGCGCAGCCCGAACCCCGTGCAGGAGCGCCTCGGCCAGGCCGGGCAGGGAGCGGAGGCGCACGCGAGCAGCGGCGCCGGCAGAGCTGACGTTGCGGAGCACTCCGGAAGCGTTACGGAACACTGGAATAACAAATTTGAAGGTTATTTTAAAGAGAATATTGCGGTACATTGTAACATGATGCTATTTAGAACATTGCAGAACATCAGGGAAAATTACATTGTGAAGCATTGTGGAATACTGCGGAACATTGGGAAATGATAAATATAAAGGTTATTTAATTGAAGTAACATTGCAGAACACTGGAATAGAAAATTAGAAGGTTATTCAAAGGGAACATTATAGAACAATGCAAAACATTACAGCGCAATGTTAAACGTTGTAAAACATTCACATTGACCAAGATGTTGAGGATCAATTAATTGCTTGAGGGAACATTGCAGCGCACTGCAATATGGTTTTTATTACATTATTAAAGATGGAACATTAAGAAACACCAGGGAACATTGCAGCGCACTGCAAAATAGTTTTTATTACATTATTGAAGATGGAACATTAAGAAACACCAGGGAACATTGGCATATGATAAAATAAAGTTATTTAAATGCGGTAACATTGCTGAACACTGAACTATACCTGTGGACCAGTAGGTCTCTCCGGGGCTGGTGGCGTGCCAGCCAGAATGCGGGATGATGACCTGCGAGACTATGACGTGGGCGCCCTCCTCGATGATGTGCTGCTTGAGGTCTTCGCATGAGGACATGTTCCACACCACTCCCGTCACCAGCTCTTTCACCTGGAGACAAAATATTTCATATTAAAGAATGTTTGGTTTGGACTGCACTAACCTCCCCACAGTCCGCCTAGAGAGAGTGGCTGAGTATTGGGATAGAATGAAATACTTATACATTTATGGAAGGGGTTAAGAGAAAGGAAAAGGGGGAATTGAGGTATTGTTCAGAGGAGAACGAAGTACCACCCTTTACTTGATGGGCAGCACACAGAGATCTCTGTTTAATATAGGAAGACATTTCCACCCGTCTGTCCGGACCAGGGGCGGTCCGGACATTATAGGAGCTTCCATATTCACATGCTTCACCTAACAATTTTTTTTACAGATTTTATTTATAGATTTTACACTATTCTTCCTTTAGAAGCATTTGCTTGTGGACGGAAGAAGAGTGTACATTATTTATTATTGGTAATTAAAGTAATATAATATATGGTACATGTATATATGTATGCAGTACAGTTTTATTAAAAAAATAGATAGTATATAGTAAATGTGTTATAAAGAGATATTTGTATTACATATCATAATTAGGATAGTATATTTAAAATATATGCATTTCTAAGAAAAACGAAATGTTATGGAAGACAAGTAAATTTCAGAATATTTGCAAATTTAGTTGGAAACATTTTTTTATTAAGATTGTCTTTAAAATATTTCTTGACAGAGTTAAATATTTGGATTCTATCGTGAATACATCTGATCTCTTCCGGTAGTTGATTGAAAAATGATCGTCCTTGGTAAGTATAATGTAGTATAATTGAATCAAGCCTTTTCTCTGCAGGGGTGGGTAGAGGATGGAAAGACACAACTGTCTTGCTACATACTGCTTGATGCATTCGCCTTCATACATATTCTTCCAATATACTATCTCTCTAGTAGCCGAGTGGACAAATGCATCGGGTTCCCACCAGGGCGTTGTGGGTTCAATTCCTCAATTCTATATCATTGCATATGCAACATTTTCAGCTTATAATGATGGTAGTAAGAGTTTTTCAAATATTCACAGGTTATTTGTAACCTGGGAATGTTTGTCTTTATTTTTAAAAAGACAGATACATAAATAAACCCAACTCAAGTATTTGATCCACTTGATAACAGAAGAGTGTGTATGATTGTGAATAAAGCAAGAAGTGTGTATACTGAATACACAGCCGAATGGTATTCCATCGCCTTTCACCTCCTGCACATAAATGGCATCACAGTTAGTGAAAAAAGGCATTATTCCTACCTCCATATCATGCGTCCTACACAGCAGCGCCGTCAGCGCAGGAATGCCACTGGCCTGGCGAATGGCACGCTTGTTCTCATCGTTCTGGCGGCCATAGGACAGGTTGCGCAGGGCGCCGCAGGCGTTGCGGCATACCATGGGGTCCTCGTGTGACAGGAGGCGCACCAGGGGTGGAATTCCACCTAGACAATTAAAGTTATCAATTAGAATAAGCTGTAATCAATTAGAATAAATTGTAATCATTTATAATGAGTTTTAATCAATTAGAATGAGTTGTAATCATTTATAATGAGTTTTAATCAAATAGAATAAGTTGTAACCATTTATAATGAGTTTTAATCAAATAGAATAAGTTGTAATCATTTATAATGAGTTTTTATCAATTAGAATGAGTTTTAATAATTTTAGAAAGAGTACTACAAATATGTATTATAGTTGAAGGCAGGTAGTTTATTTTTGGCAAAGCAAATCAGGGTAAAATAAAATAACAGAGTTCCTTGACATCATCAGATCAGACAGGAAGGATAAATTATTTAATAAAGACAGTTGTAATACATTATCTGTTGTAAAGGCAAGTTGCAATGAGCCAAAAAATGTCAGTTGTAAATGTTATCCAAACTATCCAATGTCAAGTTACAAGGATGAGCTGTCTAATAACGTCAATTGCCGACGAGAACTATACAACCACAATTGTAAGGGTGAACTGTTTAATACAGACGGTTGCAAATTTGAACTTGACATTGGTAGAAGGTCCAGACAGTACTTACCCAGGTTTCTCGTCTTCTGCTTGTTGGGATCGTCCATGTAGCAGAGGTGCTGCAGATAGGCGGCTGCGTTGGCCTTCACCACAGGGCTGGGGCTGTCCAGGAAGCCAATGACCTCGGGCAGGTTAGGGTCCCTCCACTGCAGCCGGGGGGCGTCACCGCCGCCACTCAGCATCCCTGAAACAATAAAAAAAATACATCAGTCAAGAATCTACTGAATTTTTCCAACAACTCAATATAAATTGAGACAATCTGAAAATAACATCCGCTACAAAACCTTAATGTCTAACTTGAAACTACTGCTACTTTCTACCTGGAAAACAATTAATGATATTCTTATACTTTTTGAATTACTGAATAAAGTCGACTACCCTCAAGTGTCAAGTGCTATAAATATTCATGTCCCTGTTAGATCGACTTCTCCATTCGATCTGTTCCACTGTGACAAGTGCAGCACGAACTATTCATAAAAGTCACCACTAGCGATACAACCATATTCGAAAAATATTGCAAGGCTGATGTGAACATAATTAACTAGACTAAGAAAGGTATGTTTCGATGGTTTGGAAATGCAGAGTAAATGGAGGGAGAAAGAACATCGGGAGAATATATCGTCACCGCTCAGGCAAGTCATGTGATGTGTAAAATTATGTTCTTTAAGACAATGACATTACAGACTTATAGACACGTTATTGTCAAACAAAATTAACACAAAATGTGGCACGAGTAAAACTCTTACATTTCCAGTAAATTCTATATTCAAACATGGACAAAGATGGACATTTAAAAGATATGTCTGTTGAACGCAATGGATGTGCGTCCATACGTCGTTTTCATAATTCAAAGTTGAATGAAATGACACTATACCTACTCGCTTATACTAGGATAGGACCTACTACTAGGTTGTCTTTCTTATAGTCATGTGTTGTCACATTCATAATCTCACTTACCGTATCTTTTGCTAGCCACTTTGTGAGCTCTACAACGTGTCTATTACTTGTAATGTCATTGCTTTAAGATGCAAAAGTCACAACGGAACATTATCTAGTAATATGTTGCTTAAATTCGAATTAAAAAAACAATAACTAAGGTACTGAATGGGCTGGTGCCATCATAATTGACCGATTCAATTCTGTATTCCTGATGGAACACTCTACGTGAGGGACAATCTCACTCAGAGGCAACTCACGCTCAGGTCGGTCAAGTCTGATGCGTGGAACAGACTGGTTGAACCCTCTCAGACGAATGCTGCAAAATTTGGGTACACAGCTTTTAATGTGCTGGGTCCACATTCTTGGAATGACCTTCCATTTGCAAGCATTTTGAAAGCAATAGTAAAAAGAATTAAAAAACGTATCTTTTTAAAAGGGGCTACATTCAACAAAATTTTAAGCACCCTTTGGGTGATTTTAATCACTAAACAACGCTATAGAATAGTTGACATGAAAATTTTAAATTTATTTTTTTTAATAATAAAACCGGACTATTTTTTCATCTCCAAACTTTCAAATTGCAATATCTCAAAATGATGTTTTTATGGTTCGTGATTTTTGTGTGAACGGCGATGGTATGATGCCAGAAAAACCTCCCACGATGAAGCTAATCTTGTATGAATGAATATAAATGAAACAATGAGTGCGTGCAAGACAGAGTGTGGCATTCCATTTTTTCTGCCAGCCCCTTTAGAGAAATGGTAAGACGGTTGGCTTACTAGTTAGAGGATGGTTAATTTGTAAATTTAAAAAAAAATGAGGGAATTCATTTGTAACATCATTATAACTTTTAATCATTGAAGAAGATAATATTAACACATCCCAAATGAAACACGAATCCGAAAAAAACAACAGAAAATAAAAAGGTGTCAGTCGCATCTGGGGCTCGAACCCAGGACCCCTGTCTAATACCTTTTTATTTTCTGTTGTTTTTTTTCGGATTCGTGTTTCATTTGGGATGTGTTAATATTATCTTCTTCAATGATTAAATATTACAATGAGGTTTATAAACTTCAAAAAGTAAAAAAAATAATTACAACTAACTAACTATTGGCACACACTTCTTGCTTCATTCACATCCATACATTCTCTGGTTATTCTGAATTCTGACATGGTCAGACTCAAGACTCAAGGGGACATCCCCGGCCTTTTCTTTCATCAGGGAATATATATTTTTTACACTCTTTTCTTCATTCATTCGCTCTACATGGCCAAACCATCTAAGTGTCCCTTTCGTAATCTTACTCATTACACTTACCCTTGCATTATTTGCAAATCTCAACATTTTTCACACGATCATACGTGGTTTTACCACACATTCGCCTCATAGATCGCATTTCTACGGCATTCAGTCTACTTTCATCATTCCTCTGCCAGTTCCATGCCTCACTGCCATACATCAAGGGTGGTATCAGCACTCCATTGCAGACTGCTATAGCATCGCTTCTTTGGAAAATAATTATTATCACAAATTTAAAATGCATACTTTTAAAAGAAACACAACTGTCACTAACACAAGCAAATTAAAACTGAAAAAAAAATCATTAAATCAGTCACTCTATTGTGAAAAATTTCAACACATTCAAGAAAAAAATATTTGCATAAATATTTAGCAAAGTAAGCATATTTCATTCATTCATAGAATCAACAAGGAAATGAAATGTCAATATTCCACATGTTGGTGTGTGTACAAAAATAACACCTGTTCATTGTTTTGACTTTGAATGCAGTTAAACAGCAAATAGATAATAGGAACATAATGTTTGTTTAGGTTATCTGAATCAATTAAAATTAATTGCATTTCTTTGAACACTTCATTTTAATTTGCTTTAAGCTCGTTGGTAAATATTCAATGTCAGCGATGAAGAAATAATTTTGTGAAATCATCATCGTACAATCAAACTAACTCGTCATAGACTCAGAAACAATGAATTACTTTTCCTCAATAAATACTCTACGAATTATGAGTACCATTCTCCACTGTCCAGAATGTCGAGACTTGTTAACTCAAGCCAACAATTTTGGGTACCAGTCTAAATGATTTTTGTCAGCATTAATGAAAATAAACTTCGAAGAATATGATTTAATATGTCTAACATCATGGACTTGTTCGGGCTTTGACTTGAATGTTCTCTCAAACGTATATTTTTATTTCTAGTAAATAAAAATGTATGTTTATATTTTTATTTCTTTTTTTTTACATTGACATTATTTAAATATCCGATCCACATGTCCAAATCATCTAAGTGTCCCTTTCTTAATCTTATTAATTACGCTTACGCTCCTTAGCTCCAGGCTCGGTAGTTGCCGTTTATAGTTCCGCTGGCACCGGGTAGTTGGAACTCTTGTGGGGTATCAAATCTTTAAAAAGATAGAATATAATCTTACCCATAGTCATGCCGGCCATTTGCTTCTGTAGCTCTTCCTCATCTCCGTACATAGACTGGCCCCCGGCACTCCCCATTGCACTGAGACCATTTTGAGAATCCTGCAATTAAAAATGATTATACAATTTGTGTAAACATGTCAATGTACGCCAGGAGGTACATACATATATGCAGTGGCAGTTTGTGGTTTTTTTAACTGGGAGTTCATTCAATTGGGAATTCACGAGAAGATGTTATATTTCATCAAAATGTACTCCGGCGAATTGTCAAATACAGCAGCAGTCACATAAATTAAATAAAGTTGGTGGGAGGGGTACTATAATAACTAGCGACTAGAGACAATAAAGTGTTTGTCGAAACTTTCCTAACTTTGGAATATAACGTCTTATCTAAAAAAAGATTGAATTTTGAATAATACGAAAACAATGGTACATGCATTATAACTATATAGCGGAAACTTCACTGGTTAACGCAACAAAATAAGTCAATGTATAAAAATGTATTGTATTATAACTGTATGTTTTCCAAAATAAAATAAAAAATAATCTGTACGGTTAACTAGTAGATTGACAAATGCCATTAAAAGCAAACAGTTGGAGAAATGCAGAAACAAGAAAATTACAAATATTTACTACTAACTATAGAAAGTAAAATAATGACATTTAAATTGCATCCTTATTGTGCAAAGTTCAGCCGGCCGGCAAAGTGACGATAGGGCCATCTCGGTGACACTCGTTAAACTTCAGAGGTCACGTGTCTTCAAACATTGAACTAGTGCTGGGAACAAACTTCAACATGGTCCGGTCTAGGTTATTTGATTTCACAGTTTGGGGGATTGTGTTGTTTTGGTTTTTTTGCATGAAGTATTTGCTTGGGATCATGAGCCCATATGTGCTAAATCCACTCAGCACAGCACCTATGGGAATATCGGGTTGCTCTTCGACTGTAACATTCGGACGCATGGATTACTCTTTATGGAAAACCGCCACTGGTGGAAGAAGATTGGAGTAGGACGGGAAGGACTGGAAGCAAATGGCAAGGGACAACGGGCAGTGGAGGATAACATCAACTTGACATTGGCTTTCTGGTTCCTTCAATCGATGCCCTTTTTTTCTAGTAATGACATACCTTGGACATTATCTGCTAGGAGTAACTTTATAGTGAAGTGGTGACAGAGTTACTTTAATGTTGGTTCATCGGGCTATCTACTGATAGGCGTACCTTGAATCCTATGGGCATCATCTGATAGGGCTGATAGGGGTACATGGCGGGGTCGGGACCGGGCGCCCCGCCCCCTTGGCTGCCCCCCGTCACGGCGCCTCCGTACTGGTCGGCCAGGGAGGGCCGCGGGGAAGGTGCCCCGCAGTAGTGCTCCGGGGGCAGGGCGAGGCGGCTGACGCTCTCCACATCCTCGTATCTGGGAAATTAATTATACTTGTTAGTGAATAATCACTCAATTTTTAAAATTAACACTGTTTACTATTCAACAAACCAGGATATGACGCCAACACTGTCAAAACAGCATGCATTCCCCTAGTTTTATTAACCTACTGCACTATTATTGACTAGAAGCCCCCGGACTCTTACGGATTGTATTCTGAATTGCAGGACAGAAATGACTATGGTCTGTCTTGTCCATATCCATAGACACAGACAATAGAATCAAAGGAAGATATATCTATTGTTTCTATTATCTTTTTAAGTCTTACATCCAGAAAGTCAGTTTTCGTAGCTCTCCATTCAGCGCATGACCGTGGAGATTGGAAGATCACGGCTATTGGAGTTGGGGTTTCGATCCTCAGCAATTAGGCAATGACTCAATGAGAGCTTACCTGGTGGGGTGCATCTGGTGATGTGGGTTGGGGGAGGGTGGAAGAAGTCGAGGTCCTCCCATCAGCCCCGGAGGGGGGGAGGCGCTGCGGTCGCTTGGCGATCTCGCACGATCCACATACTCCTAGAAATAATCATTTTTTTAATTTAAAATTAATTTGAAGACATATTTATTGAATCCATTTTAGGACAATAAGTCATTATGTATTCATATTATAACTTCTGACAGGGCAAATAATGTCAATATCATCGTATGTATTATGACAATAACATACCTGTCCCATGTACTGTGCCATCTGTGGAGAAGCCTCGGAGAGGTATTGAGGTGCGGCGCCGTAAGGGTTCGTGCCATAGTGTGAATAGGTCTGGTAGTGCGGTTGATACCCTCCCGCGTCACCCATCATCTGCAAAATATGCCACAAGTGTTCGTTATGATGGCTGCGTAACCACTTTTGTAAAGGATTGTGATGGAAAATATTCAAATTTTATTAAATTTCTTCATATTTCGATTGGAATTGAAGTTGCAACTTTTGAATTCAAGCCACAGCATCTAGGAGGATATCAAAAGATGATGTATAAATATGTACAAAAAATGTACAGGAATTTCAAAATATTCTTTGTAGAGGGTTTTTTTAAGGAAAGGAAGGAGGAACTTCTGGTTAAGGAAAAAGGTATGAGGGGTGGGTAGGAATCTGGGGGTGTATCCAGGAGAAACAGACATACGAATCCACCCCTCTCAATGCAGTGAAAGGCAATGGGTCGAGAGTTAGGCTGAAGAGGTCGAAGAGTCCCCCTATACCCGCCTCTCCCGATCTGGCCCGCCACGCCTGGGCATCCTTGCTAAGTCACCTACTGTAGGGAACCACTTGGGGTGACTTATAGCAGAGGTGTTGGTCATCCAATAAATGGTTCCCGGGGCGGCGGTGACCATACCATATCACTTCGGATATTGACATATTTAGAATCAATGAAGCTGCGTTTAAACAGTATAATACCAGTATGTGTTATGTATGTCTACCTTCTTTTTTTTTTTAATTTTTAAGTAATTATTTTGAATGTTGTACATCCTGTCTTATTTAATAATATCTCTAAAAATGCCTTAAAATGTAAATTTTGTAAAATTTTTAAAACGAATACCCGCCTCCCAAATAAATCAAAATTTAACGTATCATGTGGAAATGTTGCGTGTTTATTTAGAAATATATTTAAAATATTGTTGAAAAGATTATAGACAGGACTGTATTTTGCAGTGGTTGTAAATTGTTTTACAATGGTTTTTAATTGTTTTACAAAATATGGATTTCAGTGGAGCTATGGCATCCTCAGGGGAATTTTCAGTGGCCTTTCACCGGAAAGATTTTGGTATTCACCATAATTGAAGTAAGTATTTTCAATATAAATTCAACTTACGTGTGGGTATTTATGCGTGTTCGCCACCGCCATGTGCCCCATGTGATTGTACTGGGTGGAGGGCGGCATGAACATGCCTCCATACTCCGGTTCGGGGATTCCCGACACCTGGTAGTCACCACCCTGAAATAAAGTTAATTGGTGGTTATTAGTCTGCAACGCATACTACTGTCAACGGAATAAGGTGAAACATGGGATATAGCACAATGGGTCTACGAATTAAATATTCACCTTTTATCAAAGGCACAACAAACTTACTGTGTTATTTCTTAAATGCAAAGGTTTGAGACAATACACTAGGTGTCCGAGCCCCGTATCCAAAGATCTTATAAACGTGTGTTAACTCTACTTATCAGGTAAAAATGTTTAAACGTCAACACTCTCGTTGTTTATTATTTTTTGTATGTGGTTGCCATGGATATCAGACATAGATGTGTGACATTGCCACTCTTCACTCCCAGCGTATTTATATGGAAATAAGAATTTTGTATGGAAATAACAATTTTGTATGGAAACAACAATTTTGTATTGAAATAACAATTTTGTATGGAAATATCAATTTTGTATGGAGATAACAATTTTGTGTGGAAAAACATTTCACCTTCCGAAAATCCTGCACTTAACCCCCCCCGGACACCTTGTATAAGATTTATATAGTAGCAATTTGAAGGTTTGATAACGAGGTTACCTGCATCATATGCCCTGGCAGCTGACCTGACTGCTTACCATCTTTCAATGGCACAACAGACTTGCTGCGTTTCTTCTTGAATGTAAAGGTTTGAAACACATAATATTTATATAGTAGTAGTAATTCAAAGGTTAGGTTACCTGCATCATGTGCGGTGGCAGCTGACCTGACTGCTTACCATCTTTCAATAGCACAACAGACTTGCTGCATTTCTTCTTGAGTGTAAAGGTTTGAAACACATAATATTTATATAGTAGAAGTAATACAAAGGTCAGGTTACCTGCATCATGTGCGGTGGCAGCTGACCTGACTGCTTACCATCTTTCAATGGCACAACAGACTTGCTGCGTTTCTTCTTGAATGTAAAGGTTTGAAACACATAATATTTATATAGTAGAAGTAATACAAAGGCTAGGTTACCTGCATCATGTGCGGTGGCAGCTGACCTGACTGCTTACCATCTTTCAATGGCACAACAGACTTGCTGCATTTCTTCTTGAATGTAAAGGTTTGAAACACATAATATTTATATAGTAGAAGTAATACAAAGGTCAGGTTACCTGCATCATATGCGGTGGCAGCTGACCTGACTGCTTACCACCTTTCAATGGCACAACAGACTTGCTGCATTTCTTCTTGAATGTAAAGGTTTGAAACACATAATATTTATATAGTAGAAGTAATACAAAGGTCAGGTTACCTGCATCATATGCGGTGGCAGCTGACCTGACTGCTTACCATCTTTCAATGGCACAACAGACTTGCTGCGTTTCTTCTTGAATGTAAAGGTTTGAAACACATAATATTTATATAGTAGAAGTAATACAAAGGCTAGGTTACCTGCATCATGTGCGGTGGCAGCTGACCTGACTGCTTACCATCTTTCAATGGCACAACAGACTTGCTGCATTTCTTCTTGAATGTAAAGGTTTGAAACACATAATATTTATATAGTAGAAGTAATACAAAGGTCAGGTTACCTGCATCATATGCGGTGGCAGCTGACCTGACTGCTTACCACCTTTCAATGGCACAACAGACTTGCTGCATTTCTTCTTGAATGTAAAGGTTTGAAACACATAATATTTATATAGTAGAAGTAATACAAAGGTCAGGTTACCTGCATCATATGCGGTGGCAGCTGACCTGACTGCTTACCATCTTTCAATGGCACAACAGACTTGCTGCGTTTTTTCTTGAATGTAAAGGTTTGAAACACATAATATTTATATAGTAGTAATTCGAAGGTTAGGTTACCTGCATCATGTGCGGCGGCAGCTGCTGCTGGCCAGCGCTCCCGTCCGGTCCGGCGTGTCCGTTGCTCCTCTCATACACCTGCTGCTGCTGAATCTCCGCTCTGCCCCTGGACACAACAAACAACACAATTCATTAACAAACAATTAATCCGGTTGATTCTTTCGGCTCATGTGCATCTTTGGGAAATGCACCACATGTGCGGCCAACATTGTTCTCGTGTGACATTTGTCACATGAGAACGGGGCGTTTCTATGACTCATTCTTGAGTTTAACAGCCCGGGTGTGGAACGATTTGCCGGCCTTTCTGTTTCCTCCCTCCTACAACTCTTCTCTTCAAGACCCGTGTTCTCTCCTTCCTCTCCTCAAAAAGACCTTCCACCCAGCATCCTCAAAGATGACATTATCCCCGAGGGAAATTATCATCCTCAGAGCCTCCTGTGTGGAGTTAATGTATTAAAAAAAAAAATAAGAAGAAAAAGGATGTCATTTCTGCAGCAATCAGTCTACTTTCATCCTTCCTCTGCCAGTTCCATGCCTTACTGCCATACATCAAGCTATCAATATTGATTAAAAACATAATCTCCTCCAATCTTAAATAGATAGTACAGAATATTAACAGGATATGGATAAATTTTTATAAATGTGCATCTCACATTTTTCTTATCTTCCATTCAATATAACAAAGTATCATTTTCACTGATATGAAACCCAAGGACCTAAAAAGATAACCGACTAAAGAAATATAGATTAAAACGTTGAACTCAATTTTTAACTCTTTTTCCGGATTGACGAATATTGAAAAATGTGTAACATACAGTAGTATTATGACAATATATCTTATCTTTCAACGGTTAAATGTATTCAAAGCTCCGTAGCTCATGACAGAAGCACTGTCCAAGCTGAAAACGGTTGCGTTGATTTAGAAATTCCAGATGTGCAAATTTCACGATGCCGGAATTCACCATTCAAACAGAAAATATGTGGGTTGTATTTTATTTTTTAATACCATTGAAGAGATGTTGCGAGCTGAAAATCATAATGTTGATCTTGAAATTCGAGACTTGAAAGTTTACAATTTTCATAGTGCCAAATTTTGGCGCAGCAAAGAAAAACCGATTTCCTCTTTAATAATAATGATATTTGGACAATTGGCATAGAACTGTTTTTCTGAAAAATCACCTCAAGGGCGTTGTACAAATATTTTTTTTCCAATGTTCCATCTTATCATTTACTATAGACAATCTATTATTACAACTTATGGCTAACAGATTACATCCACCTGTTCATCGAGCTGTAATACCAAACTATATGTAAAATGCATTTGACCAATGAATGTGATGCCATGTTAAAATATACACGTTATTAATATTAGTGATGTAAATCCAGGAATATTTCCCGACCTAATAATGAACATGTATTATATGTAAGAAGTAAATAATTTGTGTTATTTCACAATTTATTAATTAAATATAATATATAGTAAACTCGCTGTAGGTTCCGGAGTGGTGGATACATTTAGTATCGCCCTGGTGAAAGACCACCATTCAGAATCGAAACATTGCTTGAAATGGCTTTAGCCGTGTTTGGTGACCAGATTTAAATTTCCCTACCTTCCTCTTTTCCATCTCCTTCCCTTCCCCACTACCTTCAGCCTCACAACATACCCCAAATGGGGATGCCATAGTCTCACTGTTTCCAGACAGTTGGGAGCAGTTAGGACTCTTGTGCGGTACACATAAAAAAATGTTCACTTAGGCCTGGTATTTAGGACTCCTGTTACAAACAACTTTAACAAACCCAAAAGCTCACAAACAAACAAACACACATTGTATTTTAACAATAAGAAGCACTTACGATTTGAAGTTTACCACAAACATCTTAAAGAATCAGCTGTTCAAACCAATTGACACATCAAACAAAAGCTGACATAGATCTGTCACAAAGAAAAACTATTATGCGTGCGGATTAGACAAACAAACTGGAGCACTGCAAGTCTCAAATAAGAATGGGCAAAGACCGGTGACTGTTCATTAGCATTAATAATAATGTGAATGGCATGTGTCAGTAGTTTGAATGTTTTTGTGGTTGTGACTGTACAACCTATTCGGTTGTGCACTTCCGACAGTGGGTGTTATCTTTTGAGCAGTCACCGCACATATTTTTAATGCGTAAGAGGAAGCATTCTTGAAAGGTTATGAATGACTGAATAATTAGGGGAATTTATCAGGATTTTTTTGTATGTATGTTATACCGCATGATTCCCGATTGCCCGGAGGCAGTGGGCCTACGAAATACCCAATTTGAGAAATGTTTTTAGAAACAATAACAAAAATGCAGAGGGAATTCATGTATATTTGTCATAAATTATCCATAAAAACTGGGAATTCAAATTCTGTATCTTTTTAATTATGTATAAATCAAGAAATCTGGTTGTCAAGGCAAAAATTTCCAAATAATGAGCTCTTGCATCAAAAAAATTGCATATACTTCTGTTTGGAATTTTAAAGTCTAAGCAGCTATTTTTAGCACATTCTTTCCATCTTGAGCTTTGAAATATACATTTATCTGTCAAGATGTTGAATTTACTGTAAATCTGTTCTCCAGTCCATAAATATTTAAAAACTCTTCTTTAGCCACTAACCTTTTAATAAATATAATATCAATAACATAAATAGTAACTGCAGTATCACGGAATGTGCAGTGTCCTGTGGGTTTAAAATCATATCTTCCCAAGCTAAACCTTTATAAAAAAACGTGTTAATCTGGAGTGACCTGCCAGGCAAGTGTGTTTCTGTATCTGCTTGTACATAATTAGATATAGAATAGGAAGCAATATTTGTTCAGTACCCTTGAGGTAATTTTTCACAAAAACGGTGCTATAAAAATCATCCAATTATTATTATTATACGAAAAACAAAGTATGTTTTTACGTTGCACGCAGGTGCGTTCAACGGATACAAGTTTTGCGTAACCGATGGGCAATCTCTCACACTAGAATCTAATGAATACGTTGATAATAAATGTATTTAAAAATGCTTTAATCGTTCCTAAGCTCATAGCAAAAGCCAATTCATAATCTATCGGCATTTACCTATTGGCCGAAGCCTTTCAAGTGGGCCGAATCAAATTGGGGTGCAAGTTTGTCGTGCCAACATATAATGTTACGGTACCTGGCATTATTACATAAAGACAATTAAATTATAAAAGCTGATAGATTTATTTTTAGTATTACTCGAAAATATTATGTAAGCTTCTTTAAACAAGGTTAACATCGGTAAGTAATTGCAGAAAGTAGAAAATTCTTCATGGAATTATTAAAATAGACAACAGATTAATTATTCTGAATATTACAGTATGAATAGAAACATTATACAGATATGTTGATATTATGGCTGCTTTAATGGCTGTAAAATTGTTTATCTCGTACTGTATACAATTGCATTGTAACAGAGTGTGTTTTATGTTTTGAATTCGCAGCAATGTTATCTATGTATGACATCAAAATGTTTTTTTCTGAGAGGCAGAGGATAGATATTAGTATTGGAGTCTTATTCGGAAGCGATTTTAATGTTCGGAAAATAGTTTATACTAACTGACGTGTACCCACCCTTGCTCGGGGTTACAAATGGTTTGGAGTAAAGTTTTGAGGTTGTGAATTCTAGTATACTGCTACCCCTACCATTGCCTCTACAGCTGCTCCTACCCCCACAGCTATTTCTACAGTTACTCCTACCCCTAAAACTACTCCTACAGCTACGCCTACAGCTATTCCTACCCCTACAGCTACTCTTACAGCTACTCCTACAGCTACCCCTACAGTTACCCCTACCAGTGGTGTGCATTGCTCTATGACCAAAGGTAGGCTGTGTGTAGTATTTCAAAATCGGGTATGAATTGTGCATAGAATATTTGAAAATGGCCATTTTATTATAATCTTCCGCTGATTTTTATGGTCAACTGAATATACAAGTGTACAAGTTAAATTCATGGAGAGAATATATTTTGATCAAAAAATATGTCACCTTTTTATTTTTCATATAATTTATTCTTATGGTTCGTTTTTCTTAGGGTAGGCACAGCTTGTCAGCCTTTATCGATGGCACGCCACTGACCCCTTCCCCTTTTAACAAATCATTCATTCAATATCCTTACCAGCCTTTACATATCCCGTAAATATACTTTCCAAATACACAAACTCGTCCACTTGCTCTGTCATAAGTTGACCACAAATGTTTTTTTTTTTTTAATAAAATTAAACTATGTTTGGAACTCGGATCGTAGAACAAAACAAAATAGCATCAGGGTGTTCCTCGTAGCACCGCGCTCGAAATTCGAACATTCTGTAACTGAAGTCAAATGTTCCATTTTTGTTCCTAATACATTTAATTTTTTTAACATGAATTTAACTTTTTGCCACCTCTGATGACCTCAGAGGTCAAGTTGAAGTATACCACACTGTTACTGTAAAAAAAACTATATTTTACTGTCTTTAATTGGATCCCGTAATAAATTCTAGGGCTGAGATAATGCATAATAATGAAACAAACATTTATACTCGAAATTTATATAGTAGGATGGAAACTCGCTGAAAGAGCTAGTCAGTCTATTGAAGGGACACGGCCACCTCATGCACAACAACCTGAAACAAGGTATTGGGGCTGGTTTACCACAAAAGTGGTAAACCCCAATAGCCGTAGGTGATGTGAAGATGATGAAGAGCCAATGTTATCGCCTTTTAAAAAATAACTCCCCACAGGATGACCTGAGGTTTCCCTCAAAGCCCATGTCATCTTTGGAGATGCTGTGTGTAGGGTCTTTTTACGAAAATTAAGGAGCGAACCGTTGTCTTCAAGGGACCCATGTTATAAAAGGGAGGAAACATAAAGGTGGGCAAATAATTCCACCATTTTTTTTCAATTTGAGAGGCAGGTATAGGTACCGCCACCCTGAGAACCATTCATTGGATAACCAACACCCCTGCCACTTAACAGGGGTGCCCAGGTTCATGAGGTGAAATTTTTCCAGGTTATGGCGGCGGATGCGTCGGGAGATCCCTTAACCTCTTCAGCCGAACTCAGTTGGAGGGGTGGATTAATGTGACATTCCTGGACATACTGACCCACAGGTTCCTACCCACCCCTCATACCTTTTTCTTTCCCAGAACTTCTTCACCTTCCTTTCCTTAAAAAGACCTCATGCACAGCATCCCCAAAGATGATTTCCCTCAGGGCCTCCTGCATGGAGTTGTTGTAAAAAAAAAAAAAAAACAAAGGAGTGACAAAAATTAACCCGTTATCCCAGCTGTGCACCGGTTAAAATACCAGTAAAATAAACACAGCAGTTGACCATAGATATCAATCAATGTTTTGCATAGGGTGAAAGATATTTTTTAGGTATCAGAGGTGGCTACTACACTAAACAGTAGGGTCCACTTGAGATTTAAACAGTGTCACTATGCAATTATATGAAAAATGGAACCTTTTTTATTACAATAGGAAAAATCTGAAAGAAGAATGATAGAGGTTCTTACCCATAGAGGGAGTTGGGGTGGAGCTTCTTAGGCCCCTCCATCGCGCTTGTGGATTTGTTCCGCTGCTTCAGTTAGCAGGGCCGCATCGCACGGTCCAACTCAGCCAAGGAACCTACTGCCTTCCAGTCGACGAGTAGTAAGCCTGCAGTCATACAAACAAACACAAGATTAGAAACAAACAAGGGATTGAAATATCAATATTCTTAGAAACAAAAAAAAATAAGGAAAAATATATCCTACAAATTTAAAAGTAGCTGAAGTACCCAGCGTTATTCGGGGTTATGAATGAGTTGGAGGAAAGTTTTGAGGTTGTGATGTGTTACCCCTACTCCTAATCCTAATCCTAATCCTAATCCTACTCCTACTGCTACTGCTACTCCTACTCCTATTCCTACTCCTATTTCTACTCCTATTCCTACTCCTATTCCTACTCCTATTCCTACTCCTATTCCTACTCCTATTCCTACTCCTTTTCGCACTCCTACCCCCACGAGCGCCCAGTAGTTTTCTTCTCATTTTAAACATCAAGTGTGCAAAATTTCATCAAGAAGTACCAAAATTCTGCTTGAAGGGGGTGGGAAAGGAGGCTCGGAATAAAACTGTAGATTTGTACACAAAACAAACAAATACCGACCGCCCGGGACATTCTTCTTTAAATAATAGAAAGATAGAAAAAAATTCACCATTGTGGGATAAAAAAATGTTAAGAAAATTTATTTCGAAGTTTCACCACTCAAGTTGTACAATGGCGCTAGTGTTCAAGGTTGTGCAAATATATTAAGTGAATAATTTAATTGTACGACCCTGAAGCTGTGACATAGCCATACTTGGTGACTAGATCTGTCACTAAACACACAATATGTCAATTCATGCATTATATTAAGTAAATTAATGTTCAAATCGAGATTTTATACCATTTTGATGCATTTAATAAGAATTCCTGCTTCCAGGTCACGCAACAAAATTTTCCACTTAATATATGTGTATAGCTTTGGATACTAGCGCCATTTTTAACCTTGAGTGGCGATATGTCAAACTAAAATTGCAAGGCAATTTTTTATCCCACAGTAGTCCAATTTGGGAGGCTGTTATGAGTACTACCGCCCCGGGAAACATTCATTGGATAACCAAAACTTCTACCATAGACCAACCCAAATGGTTCTTTAAGTTTGGTGACTTAACAGGGGTGCCCGAGTTTATGGAGTGAGGTTTGTCCAGGTTTTGGCAGCGAATGCGTCTGCTCACCAACTACGTAATGGGCCGGATTGGGGAGGCCGGTTGAGGTAGACCCCTTGACCTCTCCAGCCTGACTCTCTCGATCTACCTTGCACCGCGGTTAAAGGGATGTATTAATACGTACATCATTCCTGGACACACTGATGCCCAGATTCCTACCCACACCTCAAACCTTTTTTCTTCCCCAGAATTTCCTCTCCTTAAAAAGATTCTTCACACAGCATACCCAAAGATGACATAGGCCATGAAGGAAATGATTTTCCTCGAGGCCTCCCGTGCGGAGTTAATGTTAAAAAAAATAATAATTAAATGTGAAGGAAATATATCATTATTTTTTTTGTCCTAAATATCGATTTCTTTTATTCTAAAATCTGAATAATAATAACATGTCTCAATTTTTTTTTCCCGCCAAAGCTCAGTTTTCCCTCCATAACTCAATTATCACCTAATTAACTATTTTGCTTTGGTGTCACTTCGAAAACGGAACACATTAAAATATTCAGTAAAAATTGATCTAATAAGTAGGTACCTAGCGAAATTTTAAATCATAGAGAAAACTACTGAATAACCCAAAACCAAAGATAAATTGATTAAATTAATATGCATCCTCGGTCTAAAAATAAAATACAGCGGGGAAAATGGCAAATCGAGTATGGCAACTTCAACCAATTAAATATTAACAGGAAATTGCATGACCATTGTCATTATCTAAGCTATTATGCTATCAAAGCAATGTCAACTATGTAATAAGCCTGGTATTGTCAATTACCGACAATGTAAGATTCTATGATTAGCTGTGATGAATTCAACCTTTTCTTGCCGGTGCTGTCAACTGATTTGACATATCGCTAATTATTTCAATATCTCTGTAAATATACTAAACCGTTCACATTTTAGGTGTTTTCAACAATAGATTCATGTATTAGATAAAATAATTAAAATTGGATGCAAAAATCGATTAAAAGATTTGTTAATATATTAATGTGCGCGTACGTTTGGCGAACGGTGCGGTAGTGAGCGAAATAGGGTACATGATTTCGCTCACCGTGCCACGATGCACAATTGTCAGTACTAAACGGCCAGCTGTAATAGATGTATCATGCGTCACCAATGTTTTTCCTCATTTACAGTCATTATATACAATATTTTATTTATGTATATAAAATATACAATTAATAAATGATTTACAGAAATAATAGATGTAAACTATTCCTATCCAACTGAATTATTACAAAACTCAAGATGTGTAAGTAAGGAGCTCGGGGGATTTTCTAGCACCGTAAGGGAAGGGTTAAGGATGAATCTTCTTCACTTCTTTATTTATTAAGTTTACATCTTTATTATTAAGTTTACATCTTTATTATTAAGTTTACATCTTTATTATTAAGTTTTCAGAGAATATTACTATTTTTCTTTTTCTGTGTGACCAAACAAGATTCTCAACTGCCTAGAGCCATCAGGACTAAGGCATCCTATTTTTATGTGAGTGCCGCACAAGAGTCCCAGCTGTTCCCAACAGTCTAGAGCCAGTGATACTATGGAATCCCCAATTGGGGTGTGTTGTGAAGCTGAAGAGAGTGGGAAAAAGAAGGAGATGGGGAAGAGGAAAGTACCGGGCTATTCAGATCAGGTCACCAAACACGGCTAATGACATTTCAAGCAACATTTCGATTCTGAATGGTGGTCTTTCACCAGGGCGATACTGAGAGTATCTACCACTGTATGAGGTGAAAATAAAGTGGCGGGGGAAATGGATAGAGGAACCTTGGCTATTCCGATTGGCTTAATAAATTATGCAACATTGAAAAGCATTCGCGTTGAAATAGAAGTAAGTCGGTACCCGCTGCAAGAATTGAACTCAATCTGTCTGATTACTAGTCATTGGGTTATCGACTACTCTTTACAATAATAAAGGTCACGGTAATTTCTGAATAAACAAAGACTAAGACCCCAGACAAACTTAACCATATGCTCTGATAGCCAGGCAGCCCTAATGACTATTCTTGAAGAACTAGCTACCATCAATAAAATAACTCCGATTTGGGTACCAGGACATAGAGGTATCAAAGGCAACGAGCGGGCTGTTGAACTAGCAAGGAAAGCGACGGAAGCACCGCTTGAGGGATCCAAGCCTGCCGTAGGAGTGGCAGCTTGCCACACCAAACTACATATTGAAAGATGGGTTAAATCCCAGCACTGGAAGAAATGGGAGAGGGCACCCGGAATGAGACAATCCAGAGTACTCATAAATGAACCTAACCCCAGACGAACCAGGCAAACTACTCAATATGGACAAAAACCTCATTGAGGGAACTGAGAGACACTGCCACCTCAGGAGACACATGCAGCTGTTGGGAGTGGAAAATACCAATAGATGCAGGAAATGTGAAGAGGATGAAGGGACTTCAATTCACATACGGTACCAATGTCCCATCTTGATGGGAAGTAGGCTCAGCTCCCTGGGAAGACATATCATGGAACCAAAATACATTGCCGAATATCCAATGACAATACTGGTGAACTTTATCAAAGGTATCGGGTTACTGTCAAAGGAATAAGGTAAAATGGGAGATAACACAATGAGCCTGTGGCCCGAGTGCTCACGGGAGTTACAAACCATCTTCGTATCAATAAAATAAAATAGACCCCAGACAAGTAATGAAGTAAGTCGACTATATAAAAAATAAATTTTCAGCATGCTCCATTCATGATGAAATTAAGATAAATAAACAGAATTTACACGGCAGTCAGATATGAATATTACGTGCCCCGAGGCATGCCAAGATAGCTGCCCAGGTTGCTCAAGCGATTGTTACCCTACTGACTTGCACTTTATGTATGTATTTAACTAGTAGATAATAAGCAATCACCTAATTGTAGAGTGGGTTCATTATTTTAGAGTACTCTAATGTTGTTGATAAAACCTAGAGAGTTTTTAGATAACATTTTTAACAAATCAGAGTCCATTATCAGTTCCTTTTCATACTTGACATGTAATCAACTTGTCAATACCTAAAACCTGTAGTCACGTTTGCAGTACAAATTATATAAACTCTCACCAAGAACTGTGTGACAAATCTGGTCATGCTAGTTATCTCCTCATGAGATTGAAAGACTACCGAGTGCATTAGAAGCATGACAAAGGTGACCTAATCTATAGTCACGTTTGGAAAAGAAAACATGAATTCTTAACAAGAACATTGTGACAAAAACGGCTATCATTCATAGAAACATGCTGGGTGCCTGCTCGGGAGATAAAAAAGACTGAGTGGATTAAAAGCTAAACAGTGGTCGATATTATCATAACAAACACCGCACTCAAGTAGAATAATGTCAGGAACATAGCACAACTAACGGATGGCCGTCGGAACTCCAATATCAACGGATGGTGTATTGGGTTGGGAAAGAAAAACAATGGTCATCACGGATGAGATGGGCTGATGACTGTAACCCTTTGATTGCTACGTATTTTCAAGTAAATTCACTGGATGCTGCAAATTATGTCTAATTTAAATCCAGAATAAAACTAATACAAATATACTTTTTCCTAAAATAATAATTACAATTTCTTTGTACACGTGTCAGACATTGATAAACATCCACAACAGTCAACTGACAAGCCGCCCGGCGCACTGGATGCGAAACGAATAACATGCGAATTTAAGCGAAGTTTTCTTATAATTTATAATGTATATAATCCGTACGCGCCAGGCGCATACTCAGCACCAAATTAAATGTCGTAATACGCGCTAGACGCGTATTCAACAATCAATGCGTTAAAGAGAACTGAGATTTCTTTACATGGGGGAATACGGCTACAATCTGTGGCTCTACCTGACAAACTTTCTTCTGGGCGTGCTCGTATTTCACTCCTTGGAGCTTAGAAAGGAGGGATATGCCGCCATCCACTTATTTAGACTGCTGGGGGGCTACCAAATTTCTGTTATGTAACGAACTGTTTCGTTAACGGATCGTTTTTTGTTTTTTTATCTTGAATAATTGCCATTAGCTTGTCATCCCTTTCACTGTTCGATAAGGAATCCATTTCACAAATGTAAATTATATATTGTCTTTTTAATTAAAATAGTTAATGGTTTCAAATAAGCGATCGTCGGGCAACAACTGACAGCGGTCCAACGACCGGTAATCTGACGAACTTTTATAAAACGGCCAAATCAGGTGGTAGATCAAATATTAGTTAAAAATGGTATCAAGCGTTACGAACGGATGGTTGTAAAACAGCGTCATCATAGATTATACTATCTTTCTGCCTGTAACACCAACCTGGCAATAGTTCTGCCGATGGCGAGGAGTGCATAGCTTCTGAAACAAATCTCTTCCAATACCGACATATTTTACATCAGTGAGGAGAGATTCAAAAGGGAAATCGTATTGATTCTTGAAATAGTATCCTCATTGATGTGATCTTCACCAATGTCTGAATATTTTTTTATTTTGCATAGCATAAAAATTTGTAAATCTACCCGTTCGTTTGCAAATATTATTATATGTACACATTAAATTAAAACAGTTAGTCATTATTATTAAGCTGCCGGTTTTGGATGGATGTGAGCTGCCAAGAATCGGAAAAATTGTGGACAATTTGATCGAGGCCTATATCCGAAGCTGAACAGCAGAAAATTTAGGTTAAATAATATGTGCAAGTATTCCAAAACAGGTTCAACAGTTCCAAAAGACGTTCCCCCAATTTTAAATCGATTCCAACTTTCATTCTATTATATTTAAAATAGACCATAGAATAGAACGTTGTCTATGGTTATGTCCAATAAGAAAAATACTTTTTTCTTTTGAAGATTTGTTGTGTCAATTTGAGCTGCGCAAATGCAAATGAATTGAAATAGAATAGAAATAGAGCAAGTGTGAACGTGCTACAATTCATCCATCATAGAAAGGTTTGTTCTATGAGATAGGCCATAGAATAGATAGGGAGGGAACCCAGCAATAGACACGAGAAATAAACTCCCTTGCCAGCGCTATTAACTGATTTGACATGTCTCTAATTACTTCAATATCTCTGTAAATAAACATAACACCGAGTTAATATTTTAGGTGTTCCTTAACAATACATTTATGTATTGGATAAAATAATTTTAATATAAAAGTATTTATCGAACAAAATGGGAAAAAAAATTGGGAAAAATACATGTCGGCATGCATTGATAACTTGCCAAGTGGTGCGGTAGTGAACAAGAGGGTACAAGGTTTCGCTCACTGTGCCACGATGCGCGGTTGTCAGTAATAACCAGCGGTTTCTCGGCTGCAATGGACCTATCATGCATTTTGTGATTGGTAGATGAGTTTTCCACATTTTCAGAACTTAAAATTCTAAATTTGTACACTGAGTGTACAGCACCGGAGCTTGAGGGGTTTTTTAGCACCATAAGAGGAAGGTTGGAGTAATTTCAAGCAATGTGTAGATTCTAAACAATGGTTTCTCACAAGAATAACACCGAAGATATATTCCAAAGAGGTGCAAAAATCCTTTTCATTTTTAGTAATGCGCGGGTTACACATAGTCAGTAGCGAGGACAGTAATAAGTGGTAACTAAGTCACTGTCCTGAAATAAGTGATAAGTGCCGTCCACACGTGCAAATAAGTAAGTGATTTAGTAAATTCTTCTATTTGTAGTAAAACTTGATTGTGTGCCTGTCCGAACAGCGTCATAATGACCTCCACCTAACTACAAAGAAGCAGGATGCAAGCGCAGAGTGAAGGGGGTTACTTAACTGAAAAAATAGAAAAGATTCTAATTGAGGTAACTAAATTGGTACACAACGGTAACTTCCTACATACCACATAAAATTAACTAAACGATTTAGTTGCAACTTATCACTGTCCTTGCTACTGGCTATGTGTAACCTACCTATTAGAAGAGTGATTACAGATTGAACTACTGCAATAGTTTGTATGCTGGTCTGCCTAATGTACGTTTGAACAGGTTCAACACAGCAGCTCATCTAGTATGCGATGCCACCAAATACTGTCAAATCACTACAATACTAATTCTACACGATTGCCTACATTGGCTTCGAGTCACAGAAAGAGTTCAGCTTAAAATATGTCTCGTGGTATATAAGGCCCTGAACAGGCTGGCACCATCATACTTGACTGACCTCTGCGTGAGGGGCCTCTTACTCAGAGGCAGGTCAGGTCGGCCAAGTCTGATGTGTCGCACAGACTGGTTGAACCCTCTCGTACGAATGCTGCTAAATGAGAGAGGTTTCAATGTAGCGGGCCCACATTCTTGGAATGACCTTCCATTTGGTTTGAGGTCAGAAAGCAATTTCGAAACCTTTAATAAAAGTCTAAAAACATATCTATTTAAAATGGGATACAAACTTTAACAAGCTGTAAAGCGCCCTTGAGGTGATTCTAGTCTCTAAACGGTACTAAGAAAAATTCACCATTTTATCTTACAGTATTAATGTCCTAGAGTCCTATGTTAACCGCCGTATAGAAGCAAATAGTAATTTTCCCTCATACGCAAAAGAGTCTCCAATTCAATTTGTACAACGATGAACATACTGTGTCCTTTTTACGTGTGTTCAAAACTGTTGTTATACCAACAAA
The DNA here is from genome assembly GCA_022606495.2 of Halesus radiatus. NCBI lineage: Eukaryota > Metazoa > Arthropoda > Insecta > Trichoptera > Limnephilidae > Halesus > Halesus radiatus. The sequence continues at coordinate 145,341 of JAHDVE020010619.1, forward strand.
AATGCAGCAAAAACCTGCTGCAGCAGGATTTTAATCTGCTTGTTATATATTATTACAAATAACAGATTATGTAAATATATAGTGTTTATAGGTTCAGAGAAAAACTCTCTTCTGGTCAAAAATCACTAAATTGCACTATATATTAAGTATGTTATTTTGTTCATAACGGCGCTATTCTGATTGTCAACATTATGTGAAAACCAATAATTACACAGCTTATTAATTTGCTGTTGATGTAAATAATTACATGTTTCGGTAGCCATCTAAAATTAATATTAGTTTTAATGAAATAGACCCATTTAACACTTGACAGAAAATGTAATATATCCTCGTCTAGGGTAATTGGATGATATGACTTGGCCATATCAATTAACTCAAAGACCAATTAAATTGTTTCACATTTTTTCACAGCATTCATAATATTGTACGAGCTTAAATTTCCCAATTACTAATTATCAGACAGACTAAACAATAATAATTGGGATAAAGGACAAACAGTTATATTTGTGTCATTTGTGCTAGGCACTGCAGGCAGCTTTTGTGGGATTTATGGAGTATATTTCTGCTATTTTCAAAAGCTAACCATAAAAAATGTTGGGTTCGACATTCTGTTGACAGAAGCATAGAATGATTGTGTATTAATTATAAAGGTAAACTTTTTAAACATATTTTAAAAGTGACAAATTTATTTTTGGCACGAGTGAGAATTACCGATCTTTGCCAACATCATAGATATACAATTAGAATATGCTATTTTTAAGCGTGTTGAGTTTTTGTGTATTTCCTGAATCTATACAAAAAGCGTATGATGTATTTGAAAAGTTTTAACAATCGTTTTCTAGATAGATAAGAACACATTTGTTAAAAAAAAAAAAACTTCCAATGTAGACCTTACATAAATAGGACTTGAGATAACAGAGGAAACAGTTGTTTATGTATATTTACATTTTGATAAGAGTTATATGCAATGTTCAATGAGCGATATTAATTATTGTAAAATAAGATGCAAAGAGGCAGAAACCGTGTCAACAGTATAAGAATTTATCAAATTGAAATTACTTGCCAATTTTTATATCAATTTGGAAATGTAACACATTGAAGACGATCTATATATGATCATTTATTTAGCACTCAAATCTAAATGTGTTAAATAATAGTTTCAGCGATTTTCAACCTGATAATACATAATCTATTAACGTATTTCTGTATAGAGCTCATGGCTAGTTAATAAGTGAATTAACAAGACTGACTGAATAGAATGTAATGTTTCACTAGTATTTGTGCAACTGTCAGAATGTGGTGTGAACGCGGAGCATGGACTAATGACACACAAACAGACTGAAAACTGTGGGAAATGGAGCCCAATTCTAAATTCACATCCATTCATTGTTTATTTTACACACAAAACACGCGAACAATAGCGAATAACTCATAATACACACTCGCTGGGATACACGCACACAGCTCGGCCATACAAGTCAAGTGACAATCAGCAGAGCGACCCGTCGCAGAAACGACACTCGAGACAATATACACCAGATAGGCAGACTCACAATGGCTCTGTACACACCTAGGCGATTAGCGAAACTCGCAACGATCAGACTTATCACAGTAAACAGATAACGAATGAATTATAGGTCGGCGTTACGAGCAGGAAAATACGCCCTTGTAACATGCTCGGCGCCGTGCAAACGTTCGAGGTACACAAAACATCAAATACAAACCGTTTCTCGCAAATAACGGTCGGTGTGACAGCTCGAAACGTCGCCACTTCTGTCAATCATGTCAAAATAGGTCGCGGGGCTGATCTGACGCGTCTGCGATGCATTTCGCCCGCACCAACAACCGCTCGCCGTCTCGTAGTACTACTACGGAGGTACCCGTCCCATGTAAAAAATACGCGCTTGACGTATTACGGCCCGTGGGAGCGGCCAGACGATCTCGCCGACGACAAACTGCACTTTCGTCAATACAGAACTCGATGCAAACTGTTAATGTCCTGTCTGCGGGCATAAATGGATAAAAAAACCTGCCGCCGTGATCGATTAACACGTAAAAAAATCGGCACAACCGCGGACACACTCCTAAATTCTTGAATATCTGGGCAACTCCATAGAAGATAGGCTACAATAGATGCTGCATTCGAATAGGCGAGTTTTTTTTATTATTCCCTATTTATAATGTATGGGGTACCTGCACAAATATTATTCGTCGTTTCAAAAATCGTTTATTCGATTTTTTTGGTACGATAGACTTTCAAAAAAATATATGGGCACGCTTAATAGTTACTCATCAAAATATCATATAACGATTTGTTCAATTAGAGAGCCAATTAACATTTAGAAAATCAAACTAGAGCAATTTATTTTGTTTTTGTGACTATTGAGAAATCTTTACATAAAAAGGTTTTTTTTTAAATAAATTAACACCTTTTGAATATATTATACACTCATTTATGAAATATTCTCTGTAATATACAATATATCGATGCATGGACTATTTAGTTTGACAATCATCTACGACTTAATCAAATCAATCTGGATTGAATGTTGACAAAAAGAGTTAACTCTGGTCTACAAGACAGACATTAACATTTTACATATGTATACCCCGTTCTAACTATATTTTGCATTTCCCAATTCAACGCTTACACAGTCTTGATAATAATACTTACGTAAGCTTGGCAAATTTCAAAAAAAGAGGATGAGCGAATTATTTTTACTTAGTTTATAAATTATTGTTAACTAGAACTTCTTTATATTATTTATTTATTTGTTGTTAATGTTGGTATTGACTTTGTGAATATTGTATTATTTACTTTTTCCGTTCTTTTATATTCCTGTGTGTGTGTGTTTTTTTTTTTTTTTAACTTTGGTGCAGTTTTTTTCTTATTTCTTTTTTCAAATGTGAATTAACTTTTGTTGTAACTTTTCAAGTGTAACTTAACTTTTTTCAAACGTAATTTAACTTTTGTGCATGTGTTCTATTTTTTATTTTTCTTATGCGATTTAAAATGTTTGATCTGTATATTAAAGCACTTTGGAGACTTAAATAATAAAAAATAAAAATAAAAACAAAACAAAAAATAATAATAAAATTATCATACTTCATCATAAATTATTACAGTTAACGTTCTAAAAAGTTGAATATTGCATGATATCATTCAATAAATGATAATAATTTCAGTACTTATTGTCAGTTTTTGCGCAAATAATTGACAATAAGTTGCTGGTTACTTGCGCAAACGGGATGTTAAAATCGACATGCCAAAAAGAAGTGAAGAAATACTAGGCTAATTGCATATTTTGAGAAAACGTAAATTTTTGTTGGAAATTAATGCTAAAGAGAACAACAGAAAGTGGTTTCTATTTTTGTTTTTGCTTCACCATAGTTTACTACGTTTTCGCTTTCAATGTGACTTAACCTACAATAATTTTATGCTTGTTTTGTTACAAAGATTTTTTTTATTTGTCGGTCTTTTATGTATCGGAATAGTAGAAAGTGTGACATTCCTCAAAGTAAAAAATTTTTTTCGAGGAGATTGTAAAATGCTTTTTGTAGGAAAAAAGGTGGAAAAGGAAAAATAAGAAATATTAGCTAAATTCTTACATGATGAAGATAAAATAAAGAAATGGGATGAGATTTGAAAAATCTCTTGTTTTTATTTTTTATTCGAGGTACTTATTTTCATACTTATCGGTGTTTTTTTTAAATCAACAAATATGTAATTCAGAAAAATCTGTATTAGTTCTGCCCATCAATAAAAGTTTTTTCGCAGATCATTACCCCTCTCTTCCTCAAAACAGGTTTTCAAGCATCTTTAGCGCTTGGGTTCATTTATCCATAGTATCAGATTGAGATTAGCATCAGAATCTTTCAACAATGTCTATGGTTTTTGTTGACAGTTTTGTTCGAACCGAGATGGGAAGTTACAATTGTATATTATATCAAATTTATTTTATTTATTAGCAATTCCATTTCTTCAGTACATTTGATGAGTTAATAATTTGATAGATTGGTTAGTATACAAGAAAATATTGGTATCCGTCCTAAAATGGTCCAGTTTTATTTATAATAATAGTTATTTCACCGTTCCCTAGCAAGGCATTATAACTTTTACAAATAAAACATTTTGAACAGTAGATAATATATTTATTTCCAGTATGTGTTTATAACATTTCATGTAAATTCTTTATAACTGTAAATAGGTAATCAAAATGTTTCAACAATCTTTAACCATTTTAGATTGAATGTAATATTATTTGACTTATTTCTAACGATGAATAAATTTCTGATAACAGACAAAATATTGCATGAAAAAAGTAAATGAATTACATATTACATGATGACAACATATAATATCAAGGTGTTTTTTATTCTGTGGACAAAAATATTTTATTTTTGAATGTTAGGTATTTTGGTAATGTTTTACAATTCAGACTCGTTCGCATTGATTATTGAAATAACACTTCGTTTCAATTACAACAACAAAAAAAACACTATTCATTTCGGCGGACATGCAAAATAATGCGGTTAAATTCATTAGCTTAGTAAAGTTTTAGTTTTTGTATTTTTAGGTTAATTTTTTTTCTCTTTGAACCCAAACCTAAGAACCTATTTTATATGCATTTGTTTGGTTATAAAGAAGAAAAAAAAACGAGTCTAAATTGTAAAACTTTGATTTGAGTTTATTTAACATTATAAAAATGGGTATTCAGATTTGGTCACTAAACATGGCTAAAACCATTTCAGGCAACATTTGGATTGTGATTGATGGTCTTTCATTAGGGCGATACTGCGCACGTCGGGCCTCAATATTGCGACCTCTGAACTCGTAGCCGAAGATCTTAACCACTTGGCCACAGAGGTCATCATTAAAGTGATGAATAGAGATGGTTGATACTGGAAATGAAAATCTTACGGAATGAGGAACTGGTTCCTCAAAAACCATGAGGGGGGTCGCTCTATATAAATATTTTTGAGTCCTGTGGGGAGAGGGAGAAAAGGAACCAGTTCCTCAGAGAAATATTACCTACCGGTTCCAGTGGCAGCAAAGGAACCGGTTCCAAGTAACTGAGACAGGAATATCAACCATCTCTAGTGATGAAGTTTTAGCGGTTATAAATATTTTTTTTTCCTTCCAGATTTCGTGAGTTGTCTTTTTCTATAAAATTTGCCATAGAAAAAGACAACTCGTACGGAATCTGGATGAACAAAAGTATCGTCTAAAACCGACTTTAGGAAATAATTAAATGTATTTCTAGCTTCTTTATAATAAAGTAACATGTCCTTTTGAGGATCAAAAACAACATAAGACCATTTAAAAATGCAAAATATTGAGTCGTGTGTATTTTTGTGGATCATACGTACATGCCGAGGGTTAATAAACAGTGCATAGTGTATAAAAAAAACTTCCTGGACAATGATGGACCATCTTCCAGGAGCCAGTGTGACTATGCCATCCCCAATTTGAGGAAGTTTTTCGAGGCTGAAGGATATGAGGCAGGGAAGAAAATGGCTGGGAAATGTCTGACTATTCAGATCTGGTCATTACACATGACTAAAGCTATCTTAACCCCTAGGGGGTGGACCCCTGCATTTGCAGTGTTGAAGAATCGTGCCCACGGATGGTATGAAACACTGCAATTGCAGTGTCGACCTTATACATTCATTTTGCCTTCAGATATTACCTCTACTAGTTAGTTAATGCCAGCACCCAAAAATACACACTTTGCTGCTTCGCTAACTTAAGAAATAATATGAATAATTTATCTATAAATTCTAAACAAGTAATTAGAAGAATGTATAAGGTTTCAAAAGACAATAATCGTCAAACTGTAATCTTTTAAATTCTGTATGAAATACGTACTAGAATTTTAAGTAAAACATTCAAAATTGCTTTCTCCGGCTTTAAAACTGCAGACATTTTGGGATTTATTTCATAGGATTTAAAGATTACCGTTTGAGGATTCTTGCCTTTTAAAACCTTGTACATTTTTCTAACTACCTGCATAGAATTAAAGATAAATCATTTATGGTATTGCTTGAGTTAGCAACCTGCAAGGTGATGTTTAGGGCCATTTTTGTCAAAATATCACTATCAAGAATGGTATTGTTTACCTGTTGGCTTTTATGAAAATACCTTTTTATTTGTTAAAGTTTCTTGTCAGCCTCTACGGGTTAAGCAACATTTTGATTCTGAATAGGGGTCTTTCACCAGGGCGTTACTGAGAGTATCTACCACTCTAGTGCGTAGAAGTAGGTACACTTATAAGTTATTCTTTCTTAAGGGCCTGCACCCAAAAATAGCCTTAAACATAACTTTTTAGGTTGCTAACTCAACCAATACTATAAATGATTTACCTGTAAATTCTGTACGGGTAGTTAGGAAAATGTATAAGGTTTAAAAAGACAAAAATTCTCAAACTGTAATCTTTTAAATTTTATGAAATACATACCAAAATGTCTAAAAATAGGTGCAGTTTGAAAACCAATCGAGGTAATTTTGAATAAATACTTAAAATTCCAGTACGTATTTCAGAGAGCATAAAATTGTACGGTTAAATCACATTGCCATTGCACCTACACATGCTCATTTAAAAACATGTTAAAACTGTGCGATCAGGCTGTATGGTCCAATCTGTGTAGGTAGAACTACATCTGAAGCATATTACACACATTCAGCTTTATTTGTGCAATCAGACTGTACAGTTTTATCTAATCAAATTTTGAATTGATTTCAGTTCGACTGTACGGTTCAAAAACCGCACAGTTTTTGTCATACACGCACTCGGATAAAATTGTACAGTCTGATCGCACAAATAAAACTGAACGTGTGTCGCATCCGTAAAGAAATTAAAAGATTACAGTTTGAGGATTTTTGTCTTTTGAAACCTCTACTAACTACTACGTACAGAATTTTAAAATTTGTAGAATTTGTGGCGTTATCAAACTACAAAATGTGTATTTTTGGGTCCTGACCACCCTCAATATGAGGTTTGAATCCTAGCAATATGGTTTCAAGCTAAGTTCTCCGTTATAGTAAAAGCATTTTTCAGATTTTCAAAATGTTAACAGAAATAAATCAAATCACACATGGAGGGGTTGTGCAATGCGATGTAGTCCATATAGGCATTAAATAGTACAAAATAAAATGTAAAAAAATAGGAAATAGAGGAAATAAATCTATTCCATTTTGGAATAAATCATTGAATTCAATATTTTTAATCACTGAAGATAATATTAACAATTCTCAAAACGAAACATGAAACTGAAAAGAAAATATCTATCCCGGACCTTGTGCTCTAATCCTAGACTTGTAGAAAAAGTCAACAGATGTACCATATAAATATAAATCGGGTAGGTATATCCGAGACACTATCTAAAAAGATTACAAATAAATCAGGTAGAATCTTGTAGTCATTTTTTTATTTTTTATATGAATACCGCACAAGAGTCCCAACTGCTCCCAACCGTCTGGAGCCAGTGAGACTATGGCATCCCCAATAAGGAACTTCAGTGAAAAATATAATGCGTTTAAAAATATATATTCGTATAGATCAGCAAATACCGATTCTGAATTTATAACTTTCATTGTTTATAATTATACGTAGATTTTATAAATCGTTATATAAAAGTGAATTAAAAACTGTACCATAAAAACACCATGTTCTGTTGGTACCACTGCTTCTGACGTCACACATGCAGTTTTCGAGCCTAACTTATAACTAGATAAAGTTTTTTTCCGCTTCTTATAATCTATGGCTTATAATTTCGCTGTTTGCAGTGTTCATTTGAGGGTTTTTGCTTGTAAATTCATAACAATTTTAACGAATTTATCTACATAATAATTTATACCACTTGCACAAAACAACAACGTCATTGGCACTTTGGTGATTATTTCTTCAGTTATTCTGGAAGTGGAGGATTTCTAATGATACCTCAAAACTATTATTTCTTACAATACATAATATATTTATTTTTATTTCAAGCCATTAAAATTCAAAACTATTTAATTTATTCAACCTATTCATGTCACTGGCTGTTTGTCAAGTTGACAGATGCGCATGCGTCAGTTTTCGCGCATGCGTAGAACACTGATGGAAGCTATTAACGCAAGCGATTCTGATTTGCATTTCAAACATAATTTAAAGCATTAAAGGACTTAAAAGACTTTCTTGACGAGGGGAAGAAGAAGGGGAAGAGGAAGGTGGGGAAATACCTGGCTATTCAGATCTGGTCACCAAACACGACATGCACGCCGGGATTTGAACCCGCGACCTTCGGATTCGTAGTAGAGAGCCTAACTCCTCGACCATGGAGGCCGTCATGATAAAAAGATAGCGTAATGTTTTCCAGTTGGGACTCAGTTGAAAAACTCATCATTTTTAAAAAGAAAAATACTTTCAGATTCATAAAAATAAATAAAAAATATTTGCATATGCGGAAATAAAGGAATAGGTTCTAGGTTCCTGGTTTGGGTTTTTTCTTTCTTAAATAATCCAAACTTAAGAACCTGTATTTTAAATATTCATTTTATACAGTTGGCACTTTTGACAAATGTCATTTCATACTAACATTAAAAATGGCGTCAATTCTTCTTCAATATTTACTTGTTTTTATATAAAGAAAGGAACTGGAAAAAAATGACCAAAATATATATATGTATGGGAATTAATTGAAGATGATAGTGACAGTTCTTAGAAATCGAAGTATGATACAGATAAAAATGATAGGACGGATTGGGGTTGCCGTAGCTCAGTGGATTAGAGCACAAGGTCCCGGATAGACCATCATGTCCTGGGTTCGAGTCCCAGCTGTTACCGTTATCCTTTTCTTTACTGTGTCTTTTCGGTTTCATTTTGAGAGTTGTTAATATTATCCTTCAATGATTAAAAATATATCTATATTGTACAGTTATACAGCAAATAAAATGAGAAGAAAAAACTTGATAGATTGAAAAAAGTCCTTTGATAGGTTATTTTTTTCATAAGTGTCACTTTTTTTTATTAAATCATGTTAAGGACATTAAAATAAACAAATCCAAAATTTTACGTCGATCGGTCCAATAGTGCTTGAGAAAATGGCCTTTAAGTACCGACCCATGAACTAAGGAGAGCCCAATTTTGTATATGTAAAATATGGCATTTCTAACTCGCACTGTTCCAAAGATATTTACATACTTCAATGCGTAAACATAACATTTTCTAAAAGAATCAAATTTTTTACTTTGTTTATCTCGAAAAGATGGTTTATGGAGATACAATATCTTAGATTTAAGCCATCCAAATATACTCTGATGATAATGAATCTTTGTGTAACGATATACATTAGTACATATAACAGGTAAATAAATGCGCGTTTATAAGAAGGTCGACCAGTAGACGATGTTGAGTATGAAGAAGGAGAAGGGGAAGAAGAAGCGCGAAAAGCGGTCAATGAAGAGCGCCGTCTCCCGACCGTGGCAGAACGTATCATACTGCGGAACGCTTATGCTGGCCCGCACTTCTTCATCCGGGAAAACGCCCTGGAAATATAAGATGTTTTATATTGAATTAAAAAATTACTTAAACCACAAATTAATTAATTTTATCAGGGCTACAATTATTTATTTTTAATTAAAAGAAGCTATAAAAGATAATACTTGTAGTACCCAAAGAGAGTATCGAACTTGTTCTATTTTCTGACAAAGGCATATAAAAAATCAAGTGATTTTGTAAAAAGTATAAATTGCGTTTCTTACTTTGAAACCATCAAGATCCGATCGTATATCTTCATCCGAATATCCTTTCATCACTTTGGTGGCGATAGGCCCCATGTAGTTGTTGACGACGGCGAACTCAAACAGTGACAAGAATACGAACACCGAACATGACGACATCCAGATATCAATGGCTTTCACATACGAGACGGGCGGTAATGATTGCTGTGATTGGGTGTTTTGTGTTGCTGGAATAATAAAAATATTGAATCTTAAATAAGTATCAATAATTATAGAAAATAATAGTTTTTATTATTATAGCAAAATATTGGCTGACAGTTATGTTATCGGTGTGCGATAGGAAGAAGGGGATGAGCCAAAATAAGCTCTAATGAAATGAATTCTCTCAACCTTTTCTTTAATTCTTTGCATGCAATTCTAACAAACGTGTATACAGCAAGAAATTAACATTCGCACGCAGCCGTACCACACGTCTGATACAGCATCTTTGGTTTCCAATAATACAGCACTCCATCAGAATATTCCAAAAAGTATCACAATGCTGACCGATACTGATATTTGTCAAATCGTATTTCATAAGGAATATCTATGTGCATGTCAGCTGCGCACTATTTGGCAGGAATTCACAATCCACTCAGCAGATGGCGCACATACGAATACAGCGTTTGGGCATGCGCATTTCATATACTTGCAATGTAATATTTTCTATTTGTTTCGATATTTTATTTATTTAATTCTTTTATAAATGCTTATTTGAATAAATCTATACATTTTTTTTTATATGAATACCACACAAGAGTCCCAAATGCTCCCAAGCGTCTGAAGCCAGTGAGACTATGGCATACCCAATTGGGGAATGTTGTGAGGCTGAAGGTATTGGGGAGGAGGAGAAGGAGAAGAGAAAGGTGGGGGAAATATCTGGCAGATCTGGTCACCAAACACGGCTAAAATCCATTTCAAGCAAACCCTTCAATTCTGAATGGTGGTCTTTCACCAGGGCGATACTGAGAGTATCTTCCAGTCTGGAATGTGCGCAAATATGCTATGTATAATTTTTAATGAATTAATTGTGAAACAGACAAATTAATTAAATAAAATTTACTTGCGCACGCCGGGATTTGAACCTGCGACCTTCAGATTCGTAGTTGAGAGCCTTACCCCTCGACCATGGAGGCCGTCATGATAATATTTAGTTATGGGAAACGTTGTGTGCTTCAATACAAATTTTTGTATGTGTCGTGATTTTCAAATACTGAATCGTATCATTGTGTTCTTTTGCTTCAATAAATTTTTTTTTAAATATTTATGTTCAACTAATTAATTATCACACTATTTCCTCATTCCTCGTATGTAGACAGAGAGGATGAAATATCAAATAACTCTGTCTTGGTATCACTCATAAATACATTGTGTCGTACAATATACTTTGCCGTTATTCCGATTATTGATTGACCGGATCCAAATCAAGTATTTGATTCACTTGATCATGCCATGTCTTCTTGGGTAGTCCACGACTCTTTCTTCCACCCACTTTGATTCATACATTCTTCCACTCTATGTCTCTGAAAAATCTAAGCATCGCTTTCTTAAACTTGTTCGTTAGGCTTAGATCGGCCTTGTATTCTTTTTGGATCTCAACATTCGTATTACATGGTTTTACCATAGATATGCCTCAAGGATTTAATTTCCATAACATTCAGTCTATTTTCATCCTTCCTTTGCCAATTCCATGCTTCACTGCGTTACATCACGGAATCGGCACTTCATTGTGGACTACAACAACTTTTTACTAGCCATTACTCCGTTCAGTCCTCCATTAATGATAGACCGTCCGGAGTCCTGCTAACAGGTCTTTGAGTACTTCCAGAAGGACACAATTTATTTTGTTTATAGCTCCGTTATTCTATGTAGCATAAAATTCAAGTTTGAACCATTTCTACCATTTCTTTTTCTTATGCATAGAAAATAGTTGCCTATCTCGAAGAACCTTATGTCGGCATACAATGGCGCTTCCGAAAGAGCTTCCAGAAAGACGGATCATCGGGCAATTTATCATTAATGGAGTTTTCTGCATTCACCATTCTTTTAATGTCCTTATTAGCCTTTCCATCTAATACTAACGAAAGAATTGCCACTTTACCAACTGTTTAACCTAATGGATCATACATTTTACAGCCAGATATGGGGCACGTCAAAAAAATTTCATATATGATACAGCCGCGTGTTTCAAAGGTTAACTATGAGGTTAGTTTGCTCACCGAGAGTAAGCAGCGAAGTGACCCCCAGGGTGACCCTGGCTGGGATGGCCTCAGGCTTGATCCAGAAGGAGATCCAGGACATGACCACGATGAGAGCTGAGGGGATGTAAGTGTGGAATAGATGGTAACCCAACCTTCTGCGCAGGTTGAAAACTACGGCCAGACACGTGAAGTTTCCTGGAAAGAATATTACATTTTGGTAATGCCTAGTGCTGTGCTGTCATTCAGTAGGTTTCCAAGGATTTTGGGAAACATTGGGTTAAATGTCTTTGTAATATTTTAGTTTCGATTGTTTCACATAGATGGTCCTGCTGGCAAGACAGTACACATACCTGAGATACTCTCAAGGTCGATAGACATATTATTACCACTGAATTAGAAATTACCAATGAATGGCTCTCCAAATCCATTATTATGAGATTTCGTGTATCATGTTTTTGTTAATAAATATTCAAGTGTTGTTGTAATCAAAGTTTTATTATCAAGAGATAAAAACACAACAGTCTTCATAAATAAACTTTTTATTTTCAGCGATATGTATAATGTGTAAGTAACAGAACATTTTTTCAACAGATTCTGCTAAAACTCTGGTAAATGCTCTAGTAGTCTCCAGATTGGCATTTTCTTTTTCTTTTTTTAAATAGACAAATATTCTCTGGTTACAAATAACCCGAAAATATTTCAAAATCTCCTACTACCATCACAGTAAGTGCAAGATGTTGCTTGTATCGTGATGGAGGACTTAGCCAGCCGAGGAATTGAACTCATGATACCTGGGTGAGACCCAAACACGATGCCAACTAGTCAAGCGGACTACTTCAATAGTTTGTATGCTGGTCTGCTGAATGTACATTTGAGCAGACTGCAGGGAGTGTTCAACACGACAGTTCTTCTAGTATGCGGTGCCACCAAATACTATCATATCACTTCTCTTCTGCGTGATTGCCTACACTGCCACAGAGTCACAGAAAGAGTTCAGTTTAAAATTTGTCTTATGGTATACAAGGCACTGAACGGACTGAATCCTGCTAAGTTTGGAGACAGAGGTTTCAATGTAGTGAGCCCACATTTTTGGAATGACCTTCCATTTGGTTTGAGGTCAGAAAGCAATTTCGAAACCTTTAAGAAAAGTTTAAAAACATTTATTTAAAAGGGTATACAAACTTTAACAAGATGTAAAGTGCCCTTGAGGTGATTTTAGTTACTAAACGGCCCTCAGAAAAATTAACCATTTATAATGATTATTATTAAGCAAGTTAAATAGTGGCATCTCGGCGTCTCAGTGGGGAATCAGTGGGGAATCAGTGGGGAATCAGTCCTCGAATGTTTACCAAATAATAAGGGAAGAAAAGGTTTGAGGATTGCGAGTTAGGGTAGAGGAAAATAACCCAACTTATTTTCATAGCTGCAAAGGGTGAAATAAAGGGTGTCAATTTATAAATCAATTAAATTATTGCCTGCATAAACGAATGCTTTAGTGCGTTACATAAATAATAAAAACATTGGCAATGTTGTGAAAGACACAAAGCTTTAAAGTTATTTATTAAAATAAACGAAGAAAGCATAAATAAAAATTATCAAAAGTCCATTTCTTAAATCTGGAAAATTGATTGGTTGTAATTTGTAATGTGCAATTTATGTTTCCTTTGAGAATAACGCAATTATTTTTTTTTTATAGTTCATAGGTATTCTTGCAACAGTACATAGTCTTGTATAAACTTTCAGGAATTATTAAAATATTATGTACAGTTTCTACTGACTTCATTCATCAATATCCCAGAGAAGTTATGTTATTGTATCTTTCAGTTATTTCTACTAGAAACAATAAATTTAATTTAACAATAATAATACTGCTTTGAAAGATTTATTCACAGCAAATCTTATTGGGTATTAGAATTAGAATTATGTACTTCTAGTAGGCTTCTTTTAATAATTTATCTATGTTTGTATTTCAATCGTTTTATGAATAGGCGGAAGGGTGAATCGATTTATTGCATAAGTCAAAGGTTGGAATGGAATCTACGATTTACGTGACCTTTTCCATTTTAAAACAGCGCTTGACCGAAAAGGGGAATAACATCGGAATTTACACACATAAACTTGTAGATGGCGAGATTTGAATGAAAAATATTGTGTTTTTTTCTTCTAGTGCCTCAGAAAAAATTTTCCCTTACAGCAGTGGTGCACAACCTGCGGCACACAGGCGCTTTCGTACGGCCCACTTTGTTAAATAAAATTGAAAAAAAAATCACTAATTCTGTTAAAAAATGGAGAATCGAACATCAGTGGAGGGACAAAAATTGTTGAATATTTAAGAAAACGAGTTAGACACGTGAACATATCATAAATTTAAAATGTTTCTGTTTTATAAAATGGCGAAAGATTTCATAACTAACTTTTGTTTGGAATCTGACTTTCCGAAAGATATAAATTAACAGTATTTATTGGTTTGATAAAAAAAAATTGTTTGAGGCGCTTTCTGGGTTCGTGCCATCAATGATTTTTAAAGTGTTCCATTTTATAGGGGTAGGTACTAATTCGAAAGTAGTAATCGAATTTTTTATTCATTTAACAACATGAAAACACTGAGGTTATTATACACCACGCTTTTGTTAAGTGTATTTGAGTAGAATTCTATCATTTGGGCCCCACACGAACTAACTCATATTTTGTGCATTGAAAGAGTACATGAGAAATTTCAAGATTTTTATTTTTGCGTCTCAATGGACTATACCGGTTTATTTATATTTTGGATATAACCAATTACCACTCCTTAGAGACACATAGAGGTATTGCTCTACTCAAATTTTTTTTTCTTTTACTTAACGGTAAAATATTTAACAGTGAGATTCTGGCTCAAATAAATTTCTTTGTACCAACATATCACTCTCGAGGACGTCATCACAACCTCCTGTACAAACTTATTTTTTACATCTTCATTGATATGATTTTTTTTAAATTAAAAAAACGACCTATGGTTAATATGTACCTGGTTACCACTCGTAGTTCATGTATCTACAGGATAAAAACTACTATAACACTCATTTAGCACACAAAAAAAAACTAGAAAAAACCATGTGTGTAAAATAAAGATGGCACAATAGACATTATATAAAAGTAAAATAAAAACTCATAGATTCAGTAAACCAACACAATGTAATCCGTCTTCCAGAAGGTAATAAATCAATTTGAAAGTATGTAGTTTCAAATATAATTGTAAAGCCGTCAGCAATAAAACAAATTTCTCAGTCATAAATGTGCAAAAGTCAGAAAACTTACTCACCTTTTCATGACTATTAGAAATATTCTATCTGTAAAAGATCTAAAATCAATATATTATGACATGTGCAATTCTATACTTGAATATGCATCCATAGGACGGGGCGGTTGTGCCAAAACAATTTTGGACCCCCTGGCAAAAGCACAGAAATCTCTAATAAGAGTCATCGTTAAAAAACCCTTCAGGTACCCCAGTGATGAATTATTCAAAGAAATGCAAGACTTGATGTCAGACAACTGTATATCAGGAAAATTGTATTACACACACATAAACAATGTCACCACTACCCATCTATCGACCACTATCACGACACCAGACACTAAAGAAGTAATCCAATAGTTTCAACAAAAACCATGACATCCCTTGCTCAAAGACAATTTTCATACTTAGGTCCAAAATTGTTCAACATCATACCCGATACATGGAAAACGAAAAGTTCAAACGTCCTGCGTAAACTGATCAATGTTTGGCTTCTCCATTTAGGGAGGGTCAAAACCGCACATATGCTGATTAATAGATATGTACAATTTTAATAAAACCTTCACAACTTCAAACCTTACACTAAATTAAAAAATGCATATTATACTTAAAAAAAAAAAAACTCTGTTTTTTTATTTACTTTATGGATTCTTTTATATTCTTTCATGTATATGTATTGTATATTAATATGAACTAAACATGTCAATTTGACTGTCCTAAAATGGGATTGGTTCCTAGTTGGACAGTCAAAGCCTTCATAAATATTTTTGTTAAATAATGTGTGTTTCAAATAAATATTATTAGTAGAAAGAGCAATGAGGAAAACTCCTGACAAAAATACTATATATACCATAGGTTTAGTTACTGTACCAGTCTGAGATACCCGTTAAAACGTAAAACCGGTCCGGTCTGAAATAAACAAGTGGAAGAAAGCTACAAAGGTTAATTCACGTTAAAATGGAATTCCACCATGAATCGACAGTTAAATTCAGTTTCAGTGTCGATAAATCGATGTTTATTGACATAACGTAATATAGTTTCATACAATACGTATTAATTGATTCAGAATGATAAAAATCGACCCCATTTATTGGTTTGATCTTGGAGAAAATTTGTCACTCCACACAGGAGGCCCTGAGGGAAATAATCTCCCTCAAGGTCTATATTATCTTTGGGGATGCTGTGTGGAGGGTTTTTTAGAGGATAGGAAGGAGTGAACCTAAGTCTTGAAGAGACCCATGTTGTAGGAATTAGGAAACACAGAGGCCGGCAGATCATTTCACAGCCGAGCTGTTGAACACAAGAACGAATTGTAGAAGCGACCCATTCTCATGTGACAAATGTTAACTGTGTATAAATGTTGGGCGCGTGTTTGGCGTGTTTCCCGACTGTGCACCGGTGCCGAAAGGATCAATGACGCTAGTTCCTCAGAGCATGTTCCATTAAAATACCGTCAAAACAAGGACAGTATTCCCACCTGACGTTTGTGCTCCAAAGATTGCAATCCGTTTGTTAAGATAGGCGAATATATCAAACGGACCGCCCATTTCTGCACAGAGTCAAGGATTTTTTCAGATATTTTGGGGCTCCCGACCAGAGGTGGTCGCCAATTCTATAGTGGAGCGCACTTCCTATTTGTACAGCAGTTGAGTACTATTAAAGTATCTGCGGGCTCTGTACACTACGCTCAGCTTCTGAGAGTTTGTGCATTCTATCTTGGGATTCTTGTACAGTATTAACATATGAAAAAAAAAACTACACTAGCTAAGCCGCCAACTGAAAAGTTACCTATGTCAATCTGTAGGTACTCTACTCCCTGTGGCCTGTGACCAAATGAAAATGGATCATACAAAACACATAGACTACTCGGCCATGAAGTGCAGGGTCTTCCGTCAATCTTCTCTAATTATTTTTTTAAATTGAGAATATCGCACAAGAGTCACAATTGCTCCTAACTATCTGGAGTCAGTGCTGAGGGTGAGGAGATAGGAAGAGGAAGGTTGGGAAGCACCTGGCTATTCAGATCTGGTCTTGCTTATTTTGGATTTAAATATGTACATAATTGTTTTGTCTGTTTCCAACAGCATTTCTTTCGGAACATACACCAGTGACGTCAACTAAATCATCAAAAACGTCATAACTGACGTGTTTCTACCAATCTCAATGATGTCAATGACTGTGAACATACGTCAATTGTTTCATTGAGAAAAATCATATAAATAGAGAGATTATTTTAATAAACGATCATTGTGAAAAAGATATTCAGCTTTTATTGACCTTTTATTGTATTTTACACCTCTAGAAAACTCATGCTGATAGATTAAGGTGTCGATGTGTACCGGTGTTTCTTCTGAAATACAGTATTTATATGTTCTGTACATATAAGTATAAGTGTTTTTGCCAAATAAAAAAAGTTTGCAAATCAGTGGAAATGGTAATGGTGGTATTTGAATGTTATTTTATTTACCGGTTGAATACTCTATGGTGCAGTCTGTGGTGTAGTTGTTGGATATGTCCAGCTGTGGAAGTTCGATCTCCGGATTCACGACGAGGGGATCCGTCATGTTCCAGATGAACCTTAGATCGTGCACCGTGTGTGACACTATAATAGAAATATATATAATTATTACTGCACTTATTTATTTTATTTTACTTTATTATAATGTACACAACTGACAGGTTAACATAAAAAAGAATAAATACCAACTATCCAATAACGGTGTACAACAATACGTAAAAAATAAAACATTACAAACAACAACAAAAAGTAACGAGAGAAAACAATGTTTGGGTCATGTGAAGTTAAGTGAAAATAAGAGATTTGAGAAATTTTGTAAAGTTATGAGGACCATCGCCAAATATGCCGGAATCCTGCCACCACAGTGGATGTTGTATAGTCGACACATTCGCACAAGAGGTTGGGAGAACGTTAAGCTGACACTTTGAAAAGGAGTATGGAAAATTTCGGGTTTGATATTAATTTTGATTGTGGCCAAGAGGGAAAATTCTCTACGGTTATTTATAATTTTGAAAATAAATATGATGCAATTTTTGTCACGACGTTCATTTTTTCTTATAGTCGGTAAGCAGTGTGGAAAATCCGGCTCTATAGGACAATGCCCGAGTTACTCTCTTTTGACCTGATTCGATCCTTATTTTGTGAATTTCGTATATTGGGCTCCAAGCTACAGAACCAAACTCACGAATGCTGCGAATTATGGATGTTTATAAGTATTTCAGAGACATTGGGGTTTTGAATGTTTAGTGACTCGATACAGAGATCAAAGAAGACAATCTCACATTATTGTGAGATATAGAGATATACAAATATGTATTGACATGTAAGGATGACCTCCGTGTAGGCAGGTTTGAATACCGGCATGTTGAAATAAATTTTATTTAATTAATATGTCTTGTGTTATTTCACATAATTTTTTATTTTTTATTACGGTACATTCCAGAGTGGCAGTTACTCTTAGTATCGCCCTGGTGAAAGACCACCATTCAGAATTGAAACCTCGTTTGAAATTACTTTAGTTATGTTTGGTGATTAGATCTGAATTGCCAGGAACTTCCTGTCTTTCCTATTCCCACCTTTCTTTTCTTTCCCCACTTCCTTCAATCTTACAACATACCCCAATTGGGGATTTCATTGTCCTACTGGCTCCGGGCACTCGCGAGCAGTTGTGAATCTTGTATGATAGTCACAAAAATGACAAAAAGTTATTATGTTTTATGTTCAAACAATGTCTGAAGAAGCGAAACTAGCAGTCCACAATGGAGTGCTGATGCCAACCCTGTTGTATGGCAGTGAGGCATGGAACTAGCAGAGGAAGGATGAAAGTAGACTGAATGCTGTAGAAATGAGATCTCTGAGGCGAATGTGTGGTAAAACCATGTATGATTGTGTGAAAAATGTTGAGATTCATAAAGAATACAAGGCTGGTGTATGCGTAATGAGCAAGATTAAGAAAGGTACGCTTAGATGGTTCGGGCATGTAGAATGAATGAATGAAGAAAGTAGTGTAAGGAAAATGTATGACGAGAATGTGAATGGAAGAAGAAGCCGGGGACGTCTGAGGAAGACATGGCACGATCGAGTTAATCAAATATTTGAGTCGAGCCATGTCAGAAGTCAGAGTAACAGAAGAGAATGTATGAGACGGTGTATGAATGTGAATAAAGCAAGAAGTGTATGCCAAGATCGAATTGTTTGGCGGTCCATCCTCTCTGCCTACCCCTGCGGTGAAACGGCGTGATGGTTAGATAGTTAGTTGTTCAGACAAGTAGTTACTACCCTGCTTTGCCAATGATGTGGAACAAACAATATCACATTTTATCTTGTTTTTTGACAGTTAAGTGTGTATTTTAAAGCTATGACAGCATTGACTTCCCATTGCACTTCCATACAAAGAAAGCTGTGCATGTTTTTTTGTTGAGAAAACAAACTGATTTGTTGTTACGACACTTGATAATATATTCAATGGAATTAAAAAAACAATAGACATGTTGTAGAGCTCAGAAAGTGGCAAGCAAAATATACTGTAATTACCATACATTGATTTAGTATTAAACTGTCACGCGAGATGTGAGGTTGTCTGCTGTCTCTAACCAAATTGCACAAATAAGTGCCAAAATGCTCTCCTGTATGATGAAAAAGTATTTCCATTACACGGTAAACACTAGTAAAAGAAACACGGTAAATACCAGTAACATTTTATTCGTAAATACATGCAAATTAATTAATATGAGGCACTGAGAACCAGAGAGGCTTATACCCCTTTTGAGTAGTTTGGAGAAAAATGCTTTGAAGTTTTTGAGTATTTTGTTAATCCTTTCATTTCATCAATCGATTTAGATTTAAAAAAAAAATCATTTGTAATTTTATAGCATCTAAATAATAAAATTTTCTTGGTTATTGATTTATTTAAGTAACAACATAATGCGCGCTGAAAACCAAAATTTTTTCTGACATTAATATTTCAATAATATCTCAATATTAACAGTTTTTCAAACATTTCAGATTGTCGAGTAGTGAAAATCATGTTTTGTTAACAAAAATCATTAAATGTTAAGATACAAAAAAGCGATTTCACCAACTGTTCATACTAATTAGGCGGTTGAGTCCTATGGCACACACTTTATTACAGATTCTGTCTATGACATACAATTAACATAATGTTTTCTAAGCTTGGTGGCTGCAATATTGACTGTTGAGTCTGTGCAGCACGAAGATATTACAGTTGTCTATAAAATTTCATACAAAGATAAAATTTGAGTCAAATGGCGCTTAGGCCTGTCTGGTTCTCAGCGCCTCATATTATACATAATATATTAATTGTAATCAGGAAACAATCAATGACATTACAAATACTTGACAAACGCACAATGAAACGATGGAAATAAATTAATAAGAGAAAGTGAGATAGTGAACGTAGCAACACATTAGTATAAGAAAGACAACTATCTAGCAGTAGGTCCTTTCTTAGTAGGTCCTATCGTGGTGTAAGCGAGTAGGCGTAGTGTCATCTCATTCATACCCGGATCAATATCCCACCCAACTTTGAATTACGAAAATGACGTATGGACGCACATCCATCGCGTTCAACAGACATATCTTTTAAACGTCCGTCTTTGTATTACAAAAGCGATGCTTGAACTAAGAATTTACTTTAAATGTAAGAGTGTTTGTTACCCGTGCCACATTATGTGTTAATTTTGTTAGAGAATAACGTGTATAAGTAAGTAATGTTATTGAATATATTATACTAAATCATTATTTCATGAGTGTAGAGATATCTTCCAATATTGACATGTACTTTATTTTATTTTCATATTAGTTTATGGACATACCATTCAGAGTTCCATCGTAATCTCTCTTTCTGTTACATATGCACATTATGAGAAAGAGGGAGAGATTGCAATGGTGCTCTCAGAGGCAGGATAATACAAATATTTAACAATGATTTTCTATGTTACTTGAGAATTATTTGATAGTCAAATACTTGATATGCAAAGTGTTTGCATATCACACATTGTTGACAAATGCAAATATTAAGATGTAATCTTATTTGAGATACAAATAGGTAGGTACTTGACAAAATACTAGTGCTTAAAATACGAATATGTACTTGAATTGTAGAAGGTGACTGAATGAACTAAATACCCAGTAATCTGAGATATGATGATGACGACATTAACAGGATGAGCTCTCAGTGTAAAATCAAATATGGTCATCAGAAAATTTCACCTTTGCAGTACCGTGGTGTGAAAAGGACGTTCTCCCTTGCTTTCTGCGCAACGTTGTATACATGCAAACTTTGGGCAAACTACAAAAAGAGCAGTATAGAAAGACTTTTTATCCAATATAATAACGCCTTCCGCATAATGTTTGGCCTCCCCAGGTACTGCAGCGCTTCCAGTATACAGCGCCCTTGAGGTGATTTTTCACAAAAATGGTACTAATCATCCAAATATTATCATTATTATAATTATGCAGCCCTTATAAGAGATCCAGGGTGGCAAGAATGAGGGAAAGGATAAACATCACCGGGAACTTCCTCATCATGGAAGCCCGCCTCAGTCCAACCTTCAGCATCGACACATACTGGAGAAAGACATTGGTTCCTCACAATATAAATGCCACAGATCCTTAAGGGCTTTTTTTTCATATATTTATTACTTATTTTTTGTGTTTATTATTATGAGTACCTATTAAGAAACGAATTGTGTCAATAATATTATAAATTTAGGTAGACTTTCTATGAATATAGGTAGATTTTAGCTAAAATGGCATCAATAATCACTAGTTTGGAGTTTGTAGCTGGAACGTTGGTCAATCGTGTAGTTACCCGATTTATAGTCACTACACGATCGGCCAACGCCCCAACTCCGAACCGAGTTCGGGTTGGGACGTTAGGCGATTGTGTGGTCGTAGCATGAGCGAGACATATCTCAACTCGTGCATTATCGGCGCAAGCGTGGATGACTGTGGCGGTAAGCGTTTTTTATATCACTTCAAACGTGCGTATTCACAGCATTTGTAATGAATTACTTAAAAAAAACTAGTTTACAATGTTAGTTCTAGAACATTCAAATATTGACACTACTTCGTGTGCTATTTGAATTAAGTGTCTTTTACTCTCGAGATGATTTTACGAACGTTGATGGAGCAATATAATTTTTAAAATTATTCTACAAATATAACATAGTGGAGTGTTTTAGATAAACAGTGAAACCATTAAAATAATTTGTATCTATTATCCCAATGACAATCTTTTAGTGCAAAAAGATATTTTCTACGTTGAAATGTTTAAAAATATTTCTGAGAAGC
The DNA here is from genome assembly GCA_022606495.2 of Halesus radiatus. NCBI lineage: Eukaryota > Metazoa > Arthropoda > Insecta > Trichoptera > Limnephilidae > Halesus > Halesus radiatus. The sequence continues at coordinate 167,912 of JAHDVE020010619.1, forward strand.
GCCATGTCTCAATATCGTCTCAATGATTTATCAATGATGAGCATCGAAAATAGTTTAATCTCTTCTATACACCAGATTTTAACAATTGTATCATTGAAGCATTTTCCCTGACGAAGGAGTGACAAATGAATTTGATATACCTATATTTCATAATATTAAGTAGGTACCTGCATCTTTCAAAGTGAAATGCACTACTGGCAATTTCAGCCACTGGGTGCCTCCGGTATACTTTGATTTTAAATGACGAATGAGAAAATGGACATAATTTTCAGATTTAAAAGAAAATGGTGTTACTTACAACTTTCTATCATCATAGAGCAGATCTGAGTGTCGTGAGGATAGGATTCAAACTTCATGGCGCATGAGAGCACTAAAGTGAGTCTGTAACAAATACAGATCAATTAATAAAGTAATTTTAATAATACTCAAACATATAGAAAAGAAAAAAGATTAGGTTGCAAATGAGACTCGAATATAAAAAATCAGAACACAAAATTTTTTTTTAATGCATATTCTGATTTACATGTTTGGCATCTTTTATTTATTTACTCTTTATAAAAAAAAACATTATACATAATACATATTGTTATGGACGGATTTATTAGCCACTGGCAATTTCTACCAATCAACCCTTAGTGGGAAAATGAACATGGTATAATAAAAATTATTGCAGCATTCTCCACATAGTGTGACTTTTCGGACGAAACGTGTGAAAAACAGTTAAACTAATTTATTTGTGTAATAATAAAGAAGTGTTTTGAAATAATGTCTCGGATAGGACAGGGATAATGTTGAGAAGGGAAGGGAATGAATTAAAAAGGATAGGAATTAACCATTACTATTCTGTTGAAAAAAGAAGAAAATAAATTCTTTACTTTACCCTTGAAAGTGAGCTTTGAGGGAGCATTCCATATGTCAGAGGGCATTTCGTTCCAGAGACGTGATGCTTGTACAGAAAATGAATGGTGGATGGGAATTGTAAGGGTTCCCTCGTTACTTGAGCGAAGAGAGAGCCCATGGTTTTAAGATAATTAGTTGAATTAACAGTGTATAGAATGTTGTAGAGATGGGAAAATGTGTGTATTTTGCGTTGTGTCTTAATGGGAAACCAGTCGAGTAATTTTCGGTATTCAGAGATGTTTTCATATTTGCATCCATCTTTATGTTCGTAAGCAGAGATTCTAACCAAACTAAACTGCAAACAAAACGTGTCCAGGATAAAATTATCCATTTCGAATATCAGATGGAAGAAGGTTCCGAGGTTGAGTCTTGCTATTCTGAATTAGGAGGGAATGACAGCTGACCAGTATCGTACCAGAAAAGATGTTAGTTGTTCGGCAGAGTTTATCATCAATACTATCGATTTGTAAATAGGTATATCTTTGCCTGGGGCGGCTCACTGGACGTCTTTCCTCTAAAATTACCACCTATGCAGAAGTCGGTCTTCTGGCAATCTGACTTCATAAATAAGCAACTTTATCTACAAACTTTCTAAAGCAGGCAATCGATGCTGAGCACATCTCGGATCGTTGAGTTTCTTGCTTGAAGACTGTGCGAAGAGTGGCCGGGCCTGCAATGAATGGAGTCCACTGAAGTAACTCAGAACAGGGACGCATGGAGGCGCCTTGTCGAAGTGATAGGAACAGGATAAGGGGAAGAAGATGTAATGAGAAGTACGCATATCGAGAAGTTAATTATTTTTCATGCAAAATGATTTTTAAATGTCATCTAATTCACACTTTGGGAGGCGAGTACAGTGGCGGATATATACGAGGTGTGTTCAAAAGAAAAGGTGAATTTTGAATTTTTTCGAAAAGTATTTATTTATTCATCAATATCCATTTTCTCCCCTTCAAAATAATCCCCCTCAGATATAATGCACTTATGCCAGCGCTTCTTCCAATCCTCGAAGCACTTCTGGAATGCGCTTTTCGGTATGGCCATCAGCTCGTTCTTCGATTCTGACTTTATCTCATCAATTGTGGCAAAACGCTTTCCTTTCATTGGTCTCTTCAGTTTCGGGAATAGGAAAAAGTCGCAGGGAGCCAAATCTGGTGAATACGGTGGTTGAGGCATGATTACGGTGTTGTTTTTGGCCAAATAATCACGAACAAGCATTGATGTGTGAGCTGGTGCATTATCGTGATGCAAAATCCATGATTAGTTTTTCCACAATTCCGATCGTTTGAACCGTATTGCTTCACGCAAAAGTTGCATAACTTCCTTTTAGTATTCCTTATTAACCGTACGACCTGTTGGCAAGAACTCATGATGCACCACGCCATTGTAATCGAAGAAAACAGTGAGCAAAACATTCACATTTGATCAAACTTGGTGTGCTTTTTTCGGTCTCGGCTCTTCTGGCCGCTTCCATTGGAATGATTGGGCTTTGGTTTCGACGTCATAACCATATACCCACGTTTCATCACCAGTTATGACCCTTTTGAGCAAATCTGGATCATCGTTGATGTCATTCAACAACTCCTGAGCGATACTAATGCGACATTGCTTTTGCTCAAAATTTAGCAATTTCGGAACAAACTTTGCTGCCACACGTTTCATGCCCAAAATATACGAGAAAATTGCATGGCATGAACCGATTGATATGCCAACATCCTCTGCAACTTCCCCAATAGTGATTCGACGTTTTTCAAAACCATTTTCTTCACTGTTTCAATATTTTCTTCGTTTGTTGACGTGGTTGCAACTCCAGGACGCTCATCGTCATTAACATCTTCTCGGCCTTCTGTAAAGCGCTTGTACCACTTATAAACACTTTTTTGAGACAAAGCAGACTCGCCGAATGCCACAGTCAATATTTTAAGTGCGTTGGAGCACTTTATTCCATTTTTAATGAAAATTTAATACATATTCTTTGATCCATTTTTTTTTCAAAAGTAAAAAATCGAAGAACACACAAAAACGTGACTAACCTTTCCAGTTGTCAAAAACAAACCACTAATCCAAAATGGCTGATAATGCTAACATATGATAAACATATGTGTACCAACATAACAAAAAAAAAATCGATAGTCGAATGTACACAGCCCGCGAAAATTCAAAATTCACCTTTTCTTTTGAACACACCTCGTAGCTCAAGATATCTTGAGCGCCCCCCCGTTGAGTTTTTTCTGTATCCGCCACTGGGCGAGTATGGATACCGCCGCCTTGGTGACCATTCATTAGATAACCAACACCTCTGTCATAGGTTACCCTAAGTGGTTTACAACGTTTGGTGACTTAGCAGGGGTGCCTGGGTTTGTAGGATGAGGTTTGTCCAGGTCTTGGTGGCGGAGGCGTCTGCCCACCAACTGCGTGGCAGGCCGAATTAGGAGAGGCCGGTTAAGGGAGACTCAGAGGTCTCCAGCCGGACTCTCTCGACCCATCATCACCTTGCACTGCAGTGGGAGGGATGGATTCATACGTCCGTCATTCCCGGATGCACTGACCCCCAGATTCCTACTCACCCCTCATACCTTTTTCCTTCCCAGAACTTCCTCTCCTTTCTTTCCTTAAAAAGACCCCTGGCACAGCATCTTCAAAGATGAAATAGGCCCTGTGTGGAGTAAATGTAAAAAAAATATGTACTTAACAAAGCAAGAAAACTTAAAACCATTCCTCAAATAATTACCTTCAAATACTTAGCCATTCGACGCAGATTAAATTTGAATGAGGTTGAACTTAGATAGAGTGGAGTGAACACAAATATTTTTCAACCTACATTTGCAATCTCATATAACTTACTTGGACATGTACAGCAGCGTCTTATCATGATACAACCACAAGTAGTGGTTTGGTATGCTCATCTCGTGGAAGGTAACCTTTTTGGCGTTCTTGAAGAAGCAGTCTGGCCTCCAGATGCTGTTAAGCCACTCCACATCAAGAATCCTGTACTCCTCGTTCATGTTCTCCGGAAGTCGCAGACGAGGATCTCGCCATGATTGCGCTAGGAATATGTCCGCTACGTATGTCTGTTAAAGATTACAATGTAGAATTAATTATTGGTGTAATTAATAACGATTATTTATTTATGCTTTTGAATGTGATTTATTATAAGTATTGCAATCAGAAATAAGGTGGAACCGCAATAGAGCGTCGCTGCACTTCGCTTCACCTACTACTTGAACTTCAGATTCGTCTATCTTAACAAACGGACTACAATCTTTGGAGCACAGATGTCGGGTGGGAATGCTGTCCTTGTTCTACCAGTTTTTAATGGAAGATACTCTGAGGAACTAGCGTCTTTAATCCCTTCGGTACCCGTGCACAGTCGGAAAACACGCCAAACGCGCGCCCTAAATTTGCACATGGTTGACATTTGTCACACGAGAATGGGTCGCTTCTACGACTCGTTCTTGTGTTCAACAGCTCGGCTGTGGAATGATGTAACGTGCTCATAGAGTAACTCATCAAAGCGCGCATTTGGCTTATTGAGCAATAAATTTAGAATTTTTTTCCGAAAACTTTATTTTAGTCCTAAAAATGTAGATAACACCCTCACACACGTCGAACGCCGTATACGGACTGGCTAATGATTCGCAGTGATGTGTACCACACTATACTGCACTGCGCACGTAAATATTCTACAGTGCCGCCTAGGCAACTCTACAGTGCCGCTCTGGTACAATTTGTTTCATACAAAACAGTGAAAAATGTGCAGATCAGCGCAGCAATGCTCCAGTGTGGTTGGACCTTTTTATATGTATGGTGTCATACGTATAAAAAGGTCGAACATATGGTGTCACTAGTGTAGGTGGATACAAAAATATCTGTAGATTAGTTTGTTAGTTCCTCTTTTGCCCACCTATAAAGTTAAGTGTATTGAGCTGCAAACTTGTACTAACCATAGACTCCTCGTTGATGGAGTCCAAAGACAAGACGGTGACATGGAAATAAACCACCGTTGGTTGCCCCAACAGTTTCGGGGCCCTGTTCTTGTCATAGTATTTGGTTTTGATTGGCAAAATATCGCTCAGAGAGAGACTGCTTTCTAAGTTCTTCAGCTCCACCTCCTGGTAGGATGAATTTGCTCTGAAATAAATATAAATAGCTAACTAATTTCATATGCATAATAATAGATGATCAATTTTTCTGAGTTACTTTACATCTTGTTAAAGTTTGTAGACCCTTTTAAATAGATATGTTTTTAGACTTTTCTTAAAGGTTTCAAAAATGCTTTCTGACCTCCAACCAAATGGAAGGTCATTTCAAGAATGTGTGCCCAGTACATTGAAACCTCTGTACCCAAATTTAGCAGCCTCTGTACGCAGTAACAGTCTGTTCAAAGCATCAGACTTGGCCGACCTGAATGTGAGTTGCCTCTGAGTAAGATTGTCCCTCACGCAGGGATCATTCAAGAATGATGGTGCCAGTCCGGTCAGTGCCTTATATACCATAAGACAAATTTTGAACTGAACTCTTTCTGTGACTGGAAGCCAGTGCAGGCAATCATGTAGAAGAGGAGTGATGTGACTGTATTTGGTGGCACCGCATTTTAGACGAGCTGCTGTGTCGTCACTCCGTCCAACATGTACGTAAACACACTTACAGTCCGTTCAAATGTACATTGGATAGACCAGCATACAAACTATTGCAGTCGTCATATATTTATATTGAATATTTTCATTCTGCCAATGAGAGCTTCGTTGTGACTAAGGATTGCAATCCTGCACAGTTATCAATCCCACTAAATTCGCACAAGATTTTGTTGAATGCCGCAGGATTCCACGGGATTAAATTTTCGATTTACAGTTTTTTATCCAATCCTAGAAAAATAGGTGCAGTTTGAAAACTGTAGAAAGTAATTTTGAACATTTTACTTAAAATTCTAGTACATATTTCATATAGAAATTTTAAAAAAATGACAGTTAGAATGATTATTGTCTTTTGAAACCTTATACATTTTCGTAATTACCCGTATAGAATTTATAGATAAATCATTTGTACCTATTTCTTGAGATAGCAACCTGCAAAGTGTGTATTTTTGGGTGCTGATCATTAAGATCTTTTGACATGTTTTGAAGAAGAATAGAAGAAGCAGATATGCAGGGTGTTAAGAAACCTACCTGACTTATTTTGACCAGTGATTCCTGACCTTATTTGGAGTAACAAATGTAAATGAAATTTTGGTCTTCAACGACAATGAATTTTTTTTTAATTTACCTAAAAACATAAGAATTTGGTAGATATTATTTGACAGGTAGGGTCGAGATGTGGGGTTGGGCGGTTACTCGGCTGAGTGATCGGTGATGAAATTTAAAAAAAAATTGTATTTGAAAAAAAAAAATAATATAAAACAAACTACAAAAAATTTCACGGGAGACCAAAATTTCATTTACATTTTTTACTCCAAATAAGGTCAGGAATCACTGGTAAAAGTAAGTCACACGTCTCTTAACACCCTGTATGTAATATGTAATATATATTATACAGTACACTCTCAGAAATCCGTTGCTCGATTATCCGACAACTACTATAATCTGCGTTATTTGTAAAAAAATAATGTTTTCAATTTTTGTATTTAAAATATCTTTTTTAAATCATTTTCTTTGATTTTATTTAAGTGAAATTTTATGTAACTTTTACTTGAGGCACTGCTGAAAACTAGCTGCACTCCGGGCTTCGGAATGTATAGCTGAGCAGTGACCTTTTTGTCAATTGCTAAAAATATATTATAATAAACATGTCATATTTTTACGAATTTACTTCTATATATTAAGAGGAACGGCTGCGCTGCTTGTTTCATATATAACTTCATTTTGGCCAAAATACCTGTCCAAATTGAATGATATTTTTTTTTAAATTAAAGGTTTAGTAAATATCTAGTACGGATGAGAAGTATTTTATTTATATTTGTTTTAAATCATGAAGTATATGCCATGAAACAAAATAATTTTCATGATTTTAGAGGCAACTTAGAAAATTATTTGCTGGTTTATTTATTTAAAAAATCATATTTGATAAGTAAATATGATTACGTAAATAAAAATATAAAAACAAAACATTAAAAAAAAACTTTTTTCGGGTCGATATTTTAAATTACGTACGGAAAGTTTGTGTTCCGAGGTAAATTGTTAGTTTTTAATTTAATTTAAAGTCCACCAGTAATGCTTATTTTAATATACAACAACAAAAAATTATTGTATTTTCAAGTAGACGGGGTAAAACTTTTTTTTTTAAATCACCGTTAGCCCCCAAATAATTGTTAAAGGTACCTCTAAAATCGCGAAAAATCAATTCCTTTAATGGTCTATATTTCATAATGTAAAACAAAAATAAATTAATTACTTCTAACCCGTGCTAGATATTTACTATACTTTTTAATGAAAAAAAATCATTAGGTTTAGATGAGTATTTTGACCTCAAATCCAAAATTAAGTTTTGTATGAAACAGGCCGCGCAGTCGTTCCTCTTGGGGCCCGGCCGCGACGGTAATCGACCGCGAAATTTCGATTTATACAGAAGTATCGTATTTTTACGAATTTTCTTATAGTATCTGTGTTTGAAGGGCCGGCCACAACGGTAAATGGCCGCGAAAACCGAATTTACACGGGAATACGTCGTATTATTACGAGTTTACTTCGAATAGCCGACTGAATTTAAAGGGACGGTCGTGGAAATCGACTTTCGTTTTCTTTATTTCGAATTACGAGGGAACAAGGAACTCCAGTCCAATTATTTAATTTTTTTTCAATAATGACGTTCAAACTTAAATACCAGTATATTTCGTTTTTTTTCTGAAGTTTTTTTTCACGGTTAAAATAGTTATAATAGTTATAAATAATAATTTTTCAAAAACCGCCAAAACGCTCCAAATCTATGACCGGTCGTTTTTGATCAGTTTTGAGGTTAGAATGTCAATTGTCAAAATAAGGATGAGCTTTAACGTACATAATTGTATATTCTATTCGTGGTAAGCCATAACTAAACATAATAAATAAAATTATGTACCTTTTTAGAAACTATAACTCAAAGAATAATGATAGTATTGACCATTAACATTATTATAATATCTGTATTGATAATTGGTTTGATCATGAATACTGTAATTTCTTTCATGAAAAATAGTTGTTTCTATTGAACAAAAATTATAGAGCTTAGTCACCCAAATTAAGTTAAATTTTAGCCAAAACTAAAAAAATACATAATTAAAATACAAAACAAAATCAAAAAATATATATTTTTCATACTAATCCAAAAACAGAATGCTCACGTGACGTCAGATGTTCCAAATACAATAGTATCAACATAACACGATGTTTTGATGAGCTTTTTTTTATTCACTTTTCAATAACGATTTATAAATTCTGCATATTATTATATATTAAGATAATTTATTATAATAATTTTGAGTGCAATATTTTGTATGTATGGACTATTACATAGTCTGCCGCTATCACTAATTGGACACTTGCCCGTTTTTTGAGGTGACGGATTACTGAGAGTGGACTGTATTATCTTTTACGCACAGTCTGACATTTAGATGTAGACGAAAACTGAGGGCGCTAGGTTTTAAATGACAACACCATGCTTTATAGAAGAATTTAAGTAAATTTAAAAAGCACAATGGTTGAAACGCATATTTTTTTTAAACTTTAACCAAACGGTCTTCAGAAATTAGTGGTACTTTCCGAAAGGAGATGATTCTTCATCAATTCTAAAATATTTTATTATTATTTAACACTTTGCAGTGAAGATAAATTACGTAGAAAGGCGATTTTTTGTATTTCTGAAATATGTGTATTAAATTATCATTTATTAGATGTTAAATCAAAATAAAATAAAATCTAATTCACAGATCAAAATTGTAATTTAAAAAACTTTTTTAAAAAATTTCAAAAATGAATGTCAAAAAATTTGAATGTGTAGAACAAATTTCAAAGACAAATATGAAAAATTTAGTTCCACTTTATTAAATGTCAACATTATATTGCCAAGCTATAACAAATAATACGAGTAGTAGCGATGGGACTTACGGATCATTAGATATTCGATCGATAATCGATAGTATTTTAAAATAAAATAAATCAATTAACTAATTTTGATTACCAGGGAAAACGGACTTATTAGGTACAAATTGCGATTGCGTTAATTCTTTGAGATTCTTAATTTGATGAGATCATTCATATTATATGACGTATAATTGAACTAAAAAAATACTAGTTACCTATTGAGAAATTATGGAGACATTACGACAAAAAGAATTTTTTATTTTCAATAACTTCACACAGGAGGCCGTGGGGGTCAAGTTTATATATTTTGCGTTAGCTAATGCAAGCTAATCAGCCATAAACAACACATTTTGACAGTTTGGTAGTCCGTATCGCGCTAACAAGTCATGTTTGGGTTTACGTTAAGAGATAAATCCGTAACACAAACGCAAGGGCCCACGCTGCGTTTATGAAAATTGCCAAAAAGGGTTGTTTATGTCCGATTTAACTTGCGCTAGCTAACGCAAAAGATACAGACTTGGCCCCCTGATGGGAATAATTTCTTTCAAGGCGTATGCTATCTTTGGGGATGGTATGTGGAGGGTCTTTTGGAGGACAGGGAGTCATATTGTAGGAGGGGGAAACACAAACCTCGACAAATCATTCCACAGCTGAGCTATTGATCATAAGAACGAGTCGCAGAAGCGACCAGTTCTCATGTGACAAATATAAACCGTGCACAAATGTTGGACGCGCATTTGGCGTGTTTCCGACTATGCACCAATGACGCTAATTCTTCGGAGCATCTTCCTTTGTAATACCGGTAGAACAAGCGCAGCATTCCCACAGGACGTGTGCTCCAAATATTGTAATCCGTTTGTTAAGATAGGCGAATCTATCGAACCGACCGCCCGTTTCCGCCCAGAGTCATGGTTTTTTTTAAAGATATTTTGGTGGTTCAGACCAGAAGAAACATATTTTAAAAAAAAATGTACATGAAATTCACAATACTCAACAGAAACACGCGTTCATAATCAATAATAATCATAGTCTAGTCTTTATCTTTAATCTTTTTAAGAATGTTTTTAAAACATTCTGAAATAAACACGCAACATTTCCATAAAATACGTTAATTTTATAGTTACATGAAACAATGACATCTGTCAAATAAAGCGAGTTAAACTGTTTACCCTAATTCCAGAGAAAAGACTATCCATATGGAAATTGGACGAAAAAGAGAATCGTGTAAAACCTACAGCGTTTTAAAATTTTTAAAAGAATTAACATTTTTTTATAAATTTCAGTATGTGTTAAAATGTAGACTAAAACTTACAGAAATGACAACTTTTCTTCAGACATTACCATGTCGATCGTGAACATCATTTGAAGAACGATCAAGCTCAGAAGCATGGTAAAATTAACGTTATCCTTCACAGTATCGTATTAGGTCGGTTGTCAAAATCGCTTGCATTATTTGTTACATACTATATTTATTCATTTTCATGTTATGTAAGGTACCGAGATAAGGTAATAATACTGGTAACACTGATATTTGGTAACTTTATGCAAAACGTTGAACATTTGTTGGAAAATGTCGTTAAAAAAGTGTGCGCGAGTTCATTACAAAGTAAAAACTGTTTTTATTACGATTACATCATTTCGGAAGCGAACACAAAGAAGAAAATCGTAACTTTCGAGTTAACTGAAACACATTATTCAAATTTATACATAAAACCACAACACCATGTTATTAAGCCATGTAAATCTATTTTCCACTTTTAATTTTAATGCGTTTCATTTCGCATTAGTCCGAAGTAATAAAACGAACGATTTAAAATAATTAAAAGATCTCTCGCGCGATAAAAAAACTCACTAAGTAGGAACTATTATTTAAAAAAACTCATTGTTCCAAAACGCACAAATCACATCCCTATTATTAACATTTGCACATTATTTGAAGTAAACTCTTCCACATTTGAAAATCGAAATTCCAAGAAAAAATAGTTCCGCTTAATAATTTGAATAATTTGAATTTTAAATGTGGCGTTAGATGGCGGTAAATCGACTTTTTTAATCGCTATTTAAGTCAACGGTCAGATAAAATTTATGCATGTCGTTTTGAGTTATTGAGTTATAGTTTATAGTTTTTATTCGACAACGATCTACCTATGTCGGACGCGCGAGAATAATGTCATGTCAATGGAATCACTAATTTGATTAACGTCTATGGCTTCGCAATATACACTCGATAGAGAAATACGACCTACAGTTTTCAAACTATAAATTTATTATTTGTGTTCGGGGTTTCTTTACGATTGAGACATTTTTTATTGGCACGTTTATTGAGTTCTCATGTGCAAATTTGGCACACCCTTTCCGGTCTCATTTGAAATCGTTATCAAGATGGCATCACTATCATCGGCCATTCTTTATCAACTGCTGGATGAAAGGTTCTCAAAAATGAAAAAATTGAAATCCTACTTAGAAAGGGAATTAGAAACGGTGAATAACTTCATATACCTAGGCTGGTCTATAAGAGACGGAGGAGGTTGTGAAACAGAAGTTAAAATAATGGTTTGAATAATTAAATACGCCATTAGCATGTTGCAAAAGATATGGAATGACAGAAGCGAAACGAAGACCACCAAGATGAGACTCGTCCGGGCGCTGATTTTCCCCATATTCCTTTACGGTGTGGAAACATGAACACTCAGAACCAGCGAAAAGAAGCGGATAGACGTCCTCGAAATGTGGTGGTGGGGGAAAATGGTCCGGATTCCATGGACAGCCTGGCGCACAAATACGTCATTTCTGGAAGAGCTTGGCATCCACAATAGGCTATCAACTGTTTGCCCACAGCGTATTTTTTGGACATATCGCTAGCCAAACCGAGAACTCCAACCTGGAGAAGCTCATGGTCACTGGCAAAGTGGAAGGCAGGAGAAGTAGAGGAATGTCACCGATGCGTTGGAGTGACCAAATCTCGTAGGTGTCCGGAACATCGGTGTCCTTGGCTCTCCACGCAACGCAGGATCGCGAGGAGTGGAGGAGCCTTGTACACGAGGGAGATTGGAGTGGGGGTCACGATCCTCAGCAATGAGGAAGCGACTCAAGAAGAAGGGAATACACATAAAATACAATCAGATTGATAAAATGGTAGAAAAGGGAATAGTTTAATAATTCGTTCATGAATGTTAAAGCGAGATAATGGGTAATTGTTTTCTTCAGTAAAGGTTAATTCATTTTTTCCCCACAGATGGTGGGTGGCACCGCAAAAAAACACATTTTAATGCTAGCCTTTAACCTATAGGTAGTGTTGGAAAATAAAAACTGACAATTTATGAAAAGGGTAAAACCTTTAGTCGAGGAATAACATTATGTACCTAATTTCAAAACGAACATTTTTTTCAGTGTGCAAAAATTACGAGCAG
>JAHDVE020010620.1:0-34059 GCA_022606495.2 Halesus radiatus
CGGAGACAAGGAGCATTGCCATTATTGCCAAGTAAAAAAATAAAAACTCGGTTAATGTATTTTTTCCGTGGAAGGCACTTACTGATTCAATACATTTTTTTACAATTATAAATAAAATAAATTTAATAATATTATTATTAAGTTCTGCGAGTATTTTCGTTTTTATTATTGTGAGAGAAATTATGTTCCGAGATATTAGCATGACCACAGAGTAAACGATGAAACTAACAAATTATTTTCCGAGTTATATCCCTAAACTAGGGGAATCCTTGAAATCATCCACATTAGGCTAAATAAATATTTCCGGGAATCATCATCGCCATCTGAGGATTTATGACCAAACCTGTTGACCACAGACTTACCTCAAAATTCCTACTATTAACTACTGTAGTTAAAAGGTGTCGTAAAATCATTTTGTTTCAAATTTCAAGGTCATTTAAACCAGCTTAAGAGGAGTTTGCTGTTTTTTAAGAACTTATTTTTTCCCACACGGTCCGACGATCCATTGTATGTACAAAACGGAAAAGTATGGGCATGTTTTTATTTATTTTGCTAATGACCAATCTCTTCACATAGTCAATATCCTTTATGCTATCTTCCGGGCAGCCCAGTCCGGTCAGAATGCCCGACATCAGGGAATGTGTCCTTATCGTCCGCTCCGTGAAGAATGTTGAAGTAGGTTTCTTCGGGATGCCGCATCCATTGAAGCCACGCGTTGCTCAAGACGAGCTACTTCCTCGCGTAGGGTGCACAAGTCTGTCAACAGTTGGCGCTTGAAGGAGGTGAATTCTTCTTTCAGAGCTGCTGGATCGGGATGGGAGTCAACTTTTCTTCTCATGGTCGTGGCGGCCTGAAGTTTTTGTTCGAAATCTGCATTCTTATTATCAAATTGTTCACTTAAGTTCTCAAGTGACATTATTGTTTACACTTGGGTACTGAAGTTATAAGTTTTAGCATTATTATCACTTGTAATGTTATTTTAGTTTATGTCGACTCTAAGTTATTTGTGTTATTTGCTGGATTATGCACTTACGACGTGTTAGGATGGGTATTTTGGCCTCAAATCCAAAATGTATGAAACAGGCAGCGCAGCCGTTCCTCTTAAAGTAAAGTCGAGAACGGCCCAGAAAGACATTTATTTATTTTATTTATTTATTCATTCATTAACGCCCCAAAGGGCATTTACATATTTTAACATTAAAATGATTATGTGTACAGAACTTAAAAAAAAATAATAACATGATGCATAGTTGGTATGTAAGTGTAACATATTTATAATATATATGAAGGTATAATAATGTATAAGTGCATGCCACAGAGAAGTTACAAAGGGAAAGGTTTTTAATTTGTAGATACTACTTTTTTTGTCCACATGATACATAATACACAAGCGCATAATATAATACTCTTATAATATGAGTGCATGACATTGTGAAAAAAAAATCATTGTGTTTTTATATTTCGGATGATGTAAAAATGTATGGAATTGCATAATACATAATCTGGTATATGATACATAGAAAGAAAAAAAGAGGAACAAGTTTTTGGATTGTAGATGAGTATAAAGATAATATATATATAAAAATAATAATTAAACAATAGCTCTTATACGATGCTCTTATAATTGTTGCAACATAAAAATATCGTTCAGGTATCTTTTAAACATGTCTAAACTTATGTTAAATATATCTATAGCAGAGGTGAATTTATTTCCTAGTATATGTAGACGAGAAATGGTTGCATGCATTTGGTAGTTTGTCCCAGAATTATTGTTACAGAATAACAGAATTATATTTTGCCGAGTTTGTCGATGAGGTACTTTGAAATTGATTAGTTGCAGGAGTTCACAACAGTCTAATAAGGAATAAATAATTTTAAATAAAAAAGTTAAGTCTGTTATTTTTCTTCTGTTTTCTAAAGTATGTATTTTGAGTGTATTTAGCAAGAATGTATAGTTTATGTGTTGTATTGGTATGTGTAGTTTTATTTTTTATATGAATGATATAGTATGGGGACCACAGTATTGAATTGTATTCTAATATGCTGCGTACTAATGACAAATATACGATTTTTATAACTTCCAGCGAATCAAAGTCTTTGATAGTTCTAATTATAAATCCCAATGTCTTCATACCTTTATTAGTTATTTGTTGTATGTGATTTACAAAATTTAATTGTGTATCAAACAAAACTCCGAGATCACTAATTCGTTGACTTTTTCAAAGATTTTGTTATCTATAGCGTAGTTAAATGATAACGGGGTTTTGATTCGACAAAATGTCAGTGTCTTGCATTTATCAACGTTGAGAAATAAGTTATTAGCGATACACCAATTATGTAATTTATCGATGTTTAACTGTAAGATTATGCAGTTGCTAATATTGGATATTTTTTGTATAGTTTAATATCATCGGCAAAAAGTAGAACTTCTACATCGTCGAAACAGGTTATTATGTCATTAATGAATATTAGGAATAGAATGGGACCGAGATGACTTCCTTGCGGCAGACCACTAGTTGCATTAATTACCTTAGATTTTAAAGACTTAATTTTGCCTCTCAGTCCTAGTGCATATAATTTTCTAAGTAATAATTTATGGGATACTTTATCGAAAGCTTTTGAAAAGTCTGTATAGATACTGTCAACTTGTTTTTTATTCATGAAGGATTCCGTAATATAGTTTTGGTAAAGTAATAGATTAGTAGTAGTTGATCTTCCACTGATGAACCCGTGTTGTTTTTTATCAATTACTTTGAGTATTGATGGATAAATTAAGTCGAGAACAAGGGATTCAAAAATTTTTGGGAGTACTGATTGTATACATATAGGACGATAGTTTTTTATGTCTGTGTCATCACCTTTTTTGAAAATTGGGGTAATATAACTAGATTTAGAACGAGTTGGAAAATGTCCAGAAGAAAGTAAATTGTTAAATAATATGGTAAGTGGACTTGATATTGTAGATGCGCATTGTTTAAAAAATATTGGCGGAATGTTATCTGGGCCTGCAGATTTGTTGGGGTCAAGGGAAAGTATTTTATTTAGGCAAGATTCCCGTGTAATGTGGTAGTTCTGTAAATGTAACGTGTTATGATATGTATATGATGGTATTTTATTTTCAGATATTTCGTCTTCGTATACGCTTTGGAAATGATCAGCAAACAAATTAACAATGTCGATGGTGCTATTAGCTATTTTGCCATCATAGTACATTGTAGGGGGGTAGTCTGAGCTTTCATTGTTTAATTTTTTGACAAAATTCCACAGGTTTTTTGACGCCAGTGCATTTTTCTCAGTGGAGGTGGTGTGTGCTTTATAGCAGTTTGGATAGTATTTTACATTTTTTTCTTGTTGCTGAAATGTTTGAGTAGTCATCGATTAGGTAAGTTTAAAAATTTTGTGTAACTGTTTTTTTTGTTTGAGCAGTAATATAAGGTCCGTGGAGAACCAAATTGGATATGTTCTGTGTTTTGGTGAATACGATGGTACATAAGATTTTATATTGTTGGAAAATGTTTGATAAAGTTTTTCTAAGTTTTGTTCGATATTACTATCATCAGTCAAGAAAGTCCAATCAGTATTACTGAACTGGTAATTAATAGAATCGTAATCGGCGTTTTTGAAGTTGAGTGTTTGTTTCAATGTGGGTTTGTATATGTACATATTAACTGTAATGTGTAGGGGAGGATGATGACTATCCACCGATATGAGCGGATCGTTTGACTTTTCAACAGACAGTTTAGAGCAGTTAGAGAGAGCTAGATATAAAATGCGGTCGCATGTATTGTACACAAAATTATGTTGATGTAAATTCAAATAGTTTATCGTATCTCTCACTTCACGTGCTGGGTCATTACAACTTTCATTTATAATATAGCCATTGTCACTAAAATTCCATTTCAAATTGGGAAGATTGTAATCACCGACGATAATAATTTTAGATGTAGGATGTTTTGAAATGAGAAATTCAATGTCTTCACAGTGTTTCTTGTATGTTTGAATATCAGAGTTTGGCGGTATGTATATAGTTCCAATGATGATTTTTTCCATGGGGGTAATAATTTGCAAAAATAATTGCTCCAACGAGCTATTTTGTGTGTTTAGTTTTTTTACTGATAAAGTTTCCTTAGTTGCTATCAGAACTCCGCCTCCTCTTGATTTGGTACTAGATTTTGAGTTTCTGTCGCACCGAAATATCTTGTGGTTCGTAAAACCAAGTTCTGGGGACTTTATTTCTGGGACGAGCCAAGTTTCAGTAAGGATGAATATATCATGTCTGTGTAAAGGTGCTGCTGTTTTAAGATCATGTAGTTTCGTACGAAGTCCTCTTGTATTTTGGTAGTAGATTTTTATTTTTTCAGGGCATTTGGTCCGGCATTTTCGGTTACATGGGCAGCATCCATTTATGGGATTAGGTTTTTTGAGACATTTTTTATTATCGATGGTTTGTTATTAATAAATTTTATTGTCAGTCCTACTTCCCCTTCCAGGGTACGGTTTGCCAGGGATTGTCTAAGATCATAAAGATATTGCCTTTGCAACGGAGTTTGGTCCGAAAAATTTTATATTCAGTGTTTGACAATGTTAGGTTTTTTCTACGCAACAAATTTAAGACTTGCGACGGATTGTTGAGTATAACTTTCAGTGGTCTGATTTTATTTGGTTTTACCACGCCAATACGGAAAACGTTTACAGAGTTTTCGACAAGCGTGTTGTCGATTTTGGTAAGTATTTTTATTATTTCCAGTTTGTCCTGATTGACTCGGTCCAATTGATTCACCAATGTGCTTTCGGGTACATTTGTAACGATTAAATTGTTTGCTCTCACCTTTCTTTCCTCTAACTCGTCGGCTGCTTCGCACATTTGAGCTATTTGTACCCCATGATTGGCAGTATTTGGCAGGGACTTGGGCGGAGGCTGGAGCGGCTGGTTCTCTGAGATACGTTGTTAAGTCTTAAGTTCACCTTCTAAAAAGCCCATTTTAGCTGCAATTAGGTTATATTTCCCAGTAGTTCCGAGAGTTTGGGTGTCAATTTTCCCATTTGTTCTTTGTTGAATTTGTTTGTTGGATCCATTATAGTAGTATTTAAAGTATTTATAATATTATTTGCCAAAGTGATAAAAGAATAGGTATCACAGATGTCCATCTTATTTCTGCGAGATGCGGTCCGAAAAGGTTTAGCGGCCCTGCGTCGTATAGGCGGACTAATGTTCGATGCTTGCAACGTAGAGTCGGCTTACACGCACATGCACACACACACACTAACAGTGTTCGGACTGAGTGATCGGCGAGTTATCAATTATTTTGACAGTAAATCAGATTTTTAAATTTAGATTTAGGTTCACACTGAGACTTTGAAATATCTCGAAACTTCTTTATTGCACTGATAATGTAATTGCACGTATGTTATAGTATTGTTTTTACACAAATATGTGAAAAATATTTATTTATATTGTTTTAAACGGGAGTGAATTTAATAGCGGTATTCTGTAGAGCGGTGTTATTGTTGTATATGACATGATCAAGTGAATAATTTTTTTTAAATACTTGTTTCGTACACGCATACAAAATGGCCTATACAAGTAGTGTCTCAAATATGGAATAAAAATAATCTTTGTAAAATATATCATAGACTACCTGATGTGTACCCGAACTTGCTCGGCACTTTTTTGGAATAAAGTTATAAAGTTGAGAATTCTTGTTTGTCGTTTGGGTGCCATAATCGATTTGACAGCGAAAGTAATGCCTTGTAACAACTATTACTTTCTCTAAACAAAGAAACACGAGAAAATAGCTTCAACAATAAATTAAAAATAATAAAACACCTTACAACTTGATATTTTGATACCCACCAC
The DNA here is from genome assembly GCA_022606495.2 of Halesus radiatus. Taxonomy (NCBI): domain Eukaryota; kingdom Metazoa; phylum Arthropoda; class Insecta; order Trichoptera; family Limnephilidae; genus Halesus; species Halesus radiatus. The sequence goes on from JAHDVE020010620.1 coordinate 5,858, forward strand.
TTATTTAATTCCTTAGAACAGGCAATATGTGTAGCTAGGAATTAATATCAACCAGGCAAACATAATGCAATTTGTTTCCAATGTAAATAAAGAAAATTCATTTAAAAAATTATTTCATTCTAAACATTTTTGTCAAGTGTATCTAAAGTTTTTAAGTAGGTACCTACTTGTGTTTTCTATTGTGAAAATATTCTACCCAAGCAAACCTTCTTCTTCTTAATAAGTAATCTGTGGATAACCAGAGTACTATATCTATGCGCTAACCTCAATACAACATGGCGGGTTCAATGTTTTTCATACTAATTTAAAAACGTTATAGAAACAATTTGACATATTGGATTTCATTCAAACTACTCTCTAAACCTTCCCGGCACTAATAAGAACAAACTGTGCTATTTTGAGCGAAATCGGTTGAGTAATTATCGAGAACAGACAGACAGACAAACATTAATTTTATGAATATATAGATTATAGGGGGTAGTTTATCGCTTCTCTTGGTGGAAAAGAATAATAATAATAACAATATTTAATTATTTTAAATACACATTATTGAACAAAATCATTTAAGAAAGCTTTCACTGCCAACTGGGACCAAATCCCGGTTTAGGACAGTCAAATTGACAACTTTAGTTCATATTAAGTGCCACAGCGCCCTTGAGGTGATTTTTCACAAAAACGGCGCTATACAAATCATCCAATTATTATTATTATTATTATTATTATTATACAAAAACAGAAGGGGAAAGGGTAGTATTAACATAGTATAGTAATACAATATATCTATAAAAAGTATAATTAAAAAGTATAATAATTAAGTATAAAGAAATTATTTATATGTGTTTGATAGGTACTGGTTGGTGCTATGAAGAAAAAAAAAGGTTTAAAATTGAGTACTAAAAAAAGATGATATTATTGAATAATGTTGATAAGATCTTAGAGTAATAATATACCAAGAGACCTTTCTAATCTTTCTCAATTGTTGTACGAATTGTTGACATTCTCGCAAAATATAGCTCTCTCTCTTTGTGCTCGGTTTTATAAACATATGAGAAAGCGAGACAAACGATTTTTGTTCAAAACATTCATTTGTGGGAGGGTCTTAAGGGCTTGAAGCCAATTTCTGCAAACGCACGAACTTCACTTCGATGCTATCTGTCAGGCAAATTGACGGTCAGAAAGCGATAAAAGTGAAATAATTACGTGAATTGAGTGATATCCACAAAAAAAAGCTATGGCTATATGTGCAGTGATCGGGTGCTTCAACTGAAGTACTTAAGGACCAAAAAAAACAGTTTTCACAGGTATTTATCAAGAAATTCGTTTTTTTCACTTTGATCTCAAATATTTAATAATCTACTGTATAAAAGAACTCGGAACCTTCGCCAATATTTAAACAACCCTTGCACTATTTGTATTATTGTAATAAACATCCGTTTTAATTGAGTTTTAATGCATTTTCAATATATTACATTTACAATAATTTTGCGTAATTATGAGAATACAAATTACCAATTTCATTTGGGCATCTCAAAGTAGCTTTGTCTCTTTCGCTCTCATGTTAGCTTTGCTAAATGTTGGTAAACAGATGGTGACAAAATGTGTTTTGTGAATTCCTTGTATTTCCACCATGAAAAAATCAGGGCTGTGCTAAAGTTGGGTTGTTTTTATATATGTAACTATTTATTGATTTCCAAAGGATGAAGCATTCATTCATTATTATTTATTTTTGTAATCTGTGCCACAACTAATAAGGGTAATATTTTTAGATAATTCCTCCCCAAATGGAACCTCCCCGCCTTTGTCAGAACAGGCGCTTACATTAAATTCAGAAAGAGATGTTGTAAGTAGATCAAAATATGAACACATTTATTATTAGCCCCCTTACAATAATAATAATAATAACAAAGCATTTATATAGCGCAGTTTTGTGTCATTTCACTTCAAGTGCGCTTTGCTATAAATAAACTTTTAAAAAAATATTAAATAACTCCATTCAGTGGTATTCTTAGAGTGCTACTTTTACATTCTATTTATTGACACTACCATAAAAATTAAGAGGTGCAACATTTATTTATCTTTAATACATCAACCATTTTTGATGTGATGACTGCTAAAAATAATACAAATTAATTATTGGTTTTCATATTTACAGAATATGAAAAATTCAGATAGCATTGGACATCCGTATCTGAAACCCCACGGAAAATAATTTTAAGACGTATTTTATATATTTGAGTATTTTAATAAATTGACGTCGATTCTCAATCAATAGATTAAGACACTGTATCACACTACAATGCTTTATATTACTTTTCTTTTTAAACAAATTTTTATTGTAACTTTATTTCATGTTATATTATGTACCAATAAACTTTATTGCTTATGTTCCTTAAATAAACAAATAATATTACATAAATCGTTTTCAAGATTTACGACTACCTACTTACTCGCAACAAAATACCTAATTTATTTAATTTGTAGCAACCCTGTTAGCCATGGTAAGGCCACACCCCTGAGGTCACCCTTGGTCAAAAACTCGCTTCAACATCTCGCAAAGTGAGGCCTCTATATATTGTTACTCTAAGGATAAGATTGAGTTACGTATCTCTCAGATTTATGAGCCGACGACGAAATTCGGGGATGCAACCCGAAGAGGACGCAGCAAATAGTTAAAATATTTTATTCAGTCAGTACAAAAAGCAACTTTAGTAAATTGTTTATAACCCCAAATATTTGCCTTTAGTTCTTTCTTTTAGAATTTTTTAAATAATTTTGATCATTTTCTCAACACATTAGTTCCGAGTTTGAAAATGTTGCGCTCCTACGCAGGTGCTTACGTACTCACAAGGAAATTATATTATTTGATTTTAATAAAGCTGCCCGTGCTCGTAACAAATTTGTTTGTGTACTTTTGTAAAGGTTTTTCTTTTATTTCAACAAACAAAGTGCCAAAGCCCACAATGAGATTTTCGTGCCCACTAACCTTGTGGTTAACATGCTAATTGTTCCCGTTAATATGATAAAAAATAAAATTAAAAACAAAAGCACACACTTTCAATGTCGGCATGAATCTGCAAACAATTTCTGGGTTCAAATTATTTTTATATTCTTTGCGGTAGCGAGTCGCGGATGTGTGGAGAAAGCATTGAGTATCCATGGCGCGGAAGTGTATGGAAGAACAAGTCGCGGCTATCCCTGGAAGACGTGAATCAATTACTTGAGGCGGGTTACGTAATAACCTATAAACGTATTCCATTCTCGCCGTCTACTTCGAATGAGATTTTTATTGATTAAAATAAGGAATCAATCGATTTTGAATATCTTCTCATAAAGACTCTCGGGAAGCGGGAGTGGGTACATTGGGTACCGGCGCACGCGAATCATTCGGCCTCCATGGTCGAGGGGTAAGGCTCTCGACTACGAATCCGAAGGTCGCGGGTTCAAATCCAGGCGTGCGCAAGTAAAATTTTATTTAATTAATTTGTGTTGTTTCACAATTAATTAATTTAAAAATAATATATAGTATATTTGCGCACGTTCCAGAGTGGAAGATACTCTCAGTATCGCCCTGGTGAAAGACCACCATTCAGAATTGAAACGTTGCGTGAAATGGCTTTTAGCCGTGTTTGGTGACCAGATCTGAATAGCCAGGTATTCCCCACCTTCTTCTTCCCCTTCTCCTTCCCTCCCCAATACCTTTAGCCCCACAACATTCCCCAATTGGGAATACCATAGTCTCACTGGCTCCAGACGGTTGGGAGCAGTTGGGACTCTTGTGCGGTATTCATGTAAAAAAAAAAAAATTCATTGGATAACCCTCTGTTATAGGTCACCCCAAGTGATTCGCTACGGTAGGTGACTTAGCAAGGGTGCCCGGGTTCATTGGGTGAGGTTTGTCCAAGTCTCTCGTTATGGACCGCATCGGGAGAGATGGATTAATACGTCCGTCACTCCTGGGCACACTGAACTCCAGATTCCTATCCACCCCTCATACATTTTTCACAGTGTTCCCTACCTATCGGTTTTGAGCACCGATTTATCTTCCATTAAAATACCGGTAGAACAAGAACAGTATTCCCACCTGACGTCTGTGCTCCAAAGATTGCAATCCGTTTTTTTTAATATAGGCGAACCTATCAAATGAACCGCCCGTTTCTGCACAGAGTCAAGGGTTTTTTAATATAGGCGAACCTATCAAATGAACCTCCGTTTCTGCACAGAGTCAGGGTTTTTTTAATATAGGCGAACCTATCAAATGAACCGCCCGTTTCTGCACAGAGTCAAGGGTTTTTTTTAATATAGGCGAACCTATCAAATGAACCGCCCGTTTCTGCACAGAGTCAAGGTTTTTTTTTAATATAGGCGAACCTATCAAATGAACCGCCCGTTTCTGCACAGAGTCAAGGGTTTTTTTTAATATAGGCGAACCTATCAAATGAACCGCCCGTTTCTGCACAGAGTCAAGGTTTTTTTTTTAATATAGGCGAACCTATCAAATGAACCGCCCGTTTCTGCACAGAGTCAAGGGTTTTTTTTCAGATATTTTATTATGTTTCTACATAAAATGAACGAAATTTTTTTGAGTTTTCCAGAACCAATAATAATATCGTGAATAAACCATGACAAAAAATGAGAAATTTGAAAAAATAATAATAATTGTTAAAAGTATTTTATAAAATTCAACGTGTCATAAAAACTTGACCCGACGAATGTATTTTAACCTTCAATTTCTTCCCCTATCTCCGGCACCCTTCTGCCCTTTCGACCTTCTCCTGTTCTGTTGTACCGTCTAATGTATTCTACCGACCCCCTACCCATTTATACTCTCGGTAGTAAGCCATAAAGCACATTCCCAGATGTTTTTGAGTGCGACTTTTTAAAACGATGATATGATCATACAGACAAGCAACTGCAACTACCAACCGGCCATCGTGTATTCTATTACCAGTCTACTTCTATCCCTTTTTGAAATGTATCCTTTTTTTTAATTCTGTGAAAACAAAATTTATCACTTTTTACGGGCAAAAATAAATAAATTTTGCAAAAGGGAGCATCTCCCTCTACAAGGTAATGAGTCAGAAAACCATTCAAAATATGAATACCACAAACACAACATTTGGACAAAAATACTTCTTACATTATGATATTAAACTCTACAACTAAATCCTTTAAAAAACACAACAATAATAATAAGTTTAAAAATCAATTAAAACACTGGATACTTTACATAGGGAGATCTGAAACAGAAAACATATTAACACCAAATACAGACTGACACCGAAACCACTCAACTCAACTACACTTAAAACACCTCACCTTACAATTATTATTATTTTTTAATTAAGCACATCAATTTAATAAGATTTCAAGTGAAATCCTCAGCACGGGAAATCCGAGTGAGGATATCATTAATTGTTATTTTGTTATGAAAAGAAGATAATAAAACATTACTATTGTTATTATTATTATTATTCATTAAAGAACAATTTTAATAAGGATCGGATCAAAGTACATTTTATATGAGTATATTTTTGTTAGTGTGGAAGAAGTCGGGGACGCCCGAGAAAGACATGGCACGATTGAATTAAATACTTCAGTCGGGTCAGGTCAAAAGTCAGAATACCAGAAAAGTGTATATTTGAGACGATGTGTAAATATTTATTTTACATAAAACAGTTGTACACTAATATAGTAAAGAGATTATAATATACATACCGATATGCCGCATGACTTAAGAATGATCAGGGGCTCGACAGAATTCAAAATTAAATTTAAAACCGATATGCCGCATGACTTAAGAATAATCAAGGGCTCGACAGAATTCAAAACAAAATTTAAAACAATTGCACACTAATATAGTACAGAGATTATAATGTACATACCGATATGCCGCACGACTTAAGAATGATCAAGGGCTCGACAGAATTCAAAATTAAATTTAAAACCGATATGCCGCACGACTTAAGAATAATCAAGGGCTCGACAGAATTCAAAACAAAATTTAAAACAGTTGCACACTAATATAGTACAGAGATTATAATGTACATACCGATATGCCGCACGACTTAAGAATGATCAAAGGCTCGACAGAATTCAAAACAAAATTTAAAACAGTTGCACACTAATATAGTACAGAGATTATAATGTACATACCGATATGCCGCACGACTTAAGAATAATCAAGGGCTCGACAGAATTCAAAACAAAATTTAAAACAGTTGCACACTAATATAGTACAGAGATTATAATGTACATACCGATATGCCGCATGACTTAAGAATGATCAAGGGCTCGACAGAATTCAAACTAAATTTAAAATAGTTGCACACTAATATAGTACAGAGATTATAATGTACATACCGATATGCCGCACGACTTAAGAATGATCAAGGGCTCGACAGAATTCAAAATTAAATTTAAAACCGATATGCCGCACGACTTAAGAATAATCAAGGGCTCGACAAAATTTAAAACTAAATTTAAAACAGTTGGACACTAATATAGTACAGAGATTATAATTTACATACCGATATGCCGCATGACTTAAGAATGATCAAGGGCTCGACAGAATTCAAAATTAAATTTAAAACCGATATGCCGCACGACTTAAGAATAATCAAGGGCTCGACAAAATTCAAAACAAAATTTAAAACAGTTGCACACTAATATAGTACAGAGATTATAATGTACATACCGATATGCCGCATGACTTAAGAATGATCAAGGGCTCGACAGAATTCAAACTAAATTTAAAATAGTTGCACACTAATATAGTACAGAGATTATAATGTACATACCGATATGCCGCACGACTTAATAATGATCAAGGGCTCGACAGAATTCAAACTAAATTTAAAACAGTTGCACACTAATATAGTACAGAGATTACTTATCTTTTCAGACAATCAGACGTAAATTGCTTAGCTAGGCTAGCCGGTTAGTGCTTGCCTAAAATCATGGAATAAGTTTTTAAAAATCACGCACCGGTGCGTAAATACTTCCACAGCCCGCAACACTGTAAATAACTAAGTGTGTGAAAAAAATATTTGTAAATGTTAAGAACTTCTTTTGTTTTTTAAGGTAATTTTATAAATATACTCCAGTCCTAAAAATTATAAATAAATACCAACTCTTCTTGTGCCACCAATCTTCGAATAAATGGAATATCGTAATCTAGTAATATTATAATCTTACAATCAATAGAAAGGGAGGATAAAATACCAACTCTTCTTGTGCCACCAATCTTCGAATAAATGGAATATCGTATTCTAGTAATATTATAATCTTACAATCAATAGAAAGGGAGGATAAAATAGCAACTTTATCTGCAAGCTTAAATTTTCTAATAAAACTGTGTTCATCTGAAGCGACCTGCCAGCTGCCAGCTGCCAGCTGCAGGTAAGTATGTTTTTCTGTATCTGTTTTTACATAATTAGATGAAGAATAGGAAGTAATATTTGTACACCGCCCTTGAGGTGATTTTTCACAAAAACGGCGCTATACAAATCTTCCAATTATTATTATTATTGATAAATGAGAAATAGTAAAAAATATACATTGATAGACAAGTATTAGGAATAACATCGAGTCTGTGCTAAAGCAGAGATATGTGACAGGCCATCCTCCCTGCCTACCTCTGCGGGAAGTCTGTGTGATGGCTAGTGAGTTTATTGTTTGAGTAATAACAGTACTATATTACCTATCTAAAATGTTAAAATAAGGAACTTACCAAATGATAAAGTCGCACAAAACAATCACTTGAAGACGTCTAAAATACACACAATATTAACTCAAAAAGTACGTACAAAACAACACCAGTATCAATTAATTTCAATAAAAGTATGTAGTGAACTTTGCAAGATTCAGAAATACAATGCGGAGGACCGCGAGCCGAACACCCGTTCATCTGTCCGGTCAGATGTTGAATGAAAGAAACACTTCTGAACATGAATGTCCCGAGTCCTGAGGCTGAGGGCACTAATTACCGCTTATAGGACACTGTATCCATTTATTTAGTCTGCCATGGAGTTGGCACTAATATGCACGCGATGCACTCAAGTAGTACACTACTCCCAACGAAATGAACAGATGACATTTCATTTTTTTGTGCTTTATTTTATTTATCGTTGTATTTTTGTGGGTTCGAAAACGATAGCTTAAGACCCAGCTATACTTATTTCTAATCTTTAAACTGTTTCATGGTGGAATGATGTAGTTTTAAATATAATTGTAAAGCCGTACCCTCAGCAAAAAAAAAACAAATTTCAAGTCATAAATGTACAATGGCATTCCTGACATGGACGCTATATATACCATAGATTTAGTTTTAATTGTGCCCAATCTGAAGATGCCCGTGATAGGGTGAAACCAGTCCGGTCGAAAATAAACAAGTGGAAGAAAGTTACAAAGCTTTTTGTATCAAAACATTCATACCCAGCTATACCCACCGAGCGGAAACGGAATAATGTTTGAAAATGAGAATTGTTAATATGGAAGAGAGAGGGAGCGCGCTAATAGAGATAATGCTTAGAGCGTAAGCGATCGTCTTAAAAATATTTAATAAAACACGACATATTAAGTAGCGTTTTTAACGCTGTGGACTTTTTTTATACCTTTATAACATATTAAATAACAGAATCACACGTGTTATTTTTATTTTTTGGAACATTCTCTTGTGATTTTTTTTTATATGGAGATAATTTCATATACCTAATTACTTTTTCAACTAGACATCTGAATAGAGATTATCTTAAAAAAAACAACAAATATAACAACATATAGCCGACAACGAGTTTCGTCGTCGACTCATAAAGCTGAGTGATACGTAACTCAATATTATCAATATTACTCAATAATATTATCTTTTTTTAGTACTCAATTTTAAACACATATTCATAATTTTTTACTCCATAATATTTGTTTTTCTCATCTCTTCTAAGTACTTAACTATTATACAATACTCAAAGTATCTGGGATATAAAAAATTTCCTATACTATTCTTCACATCTATTTATACTTAATTATTATACCTTTTTCTAGATACATCATATTACCATACTGTGTCAGTACTGTCTTTTTTCCCATCTATTTTTGTATAATGGCACTTATGTTAATATGAACAAAACTTGTCAATTTGACTGTCCTAAAACGGGATTTGTTCCCAGTTGCGCAGTCAAAGCTTTCGTACATTTTATTGTTAAATAATGTGTGTTTCAAATAAATAAAATAAATTTAAATAAAAATTGGTAAACAAAAAACTTCTAATTTTCAAGGGTAGTTTGTAATGTGTATATAGAAATTCCGAATGGCTTAATGTTACATTTTAGTTGGACAAGCATGGAAAAAATGTTAAACTATTTTTTTTTCCTTTTCACTCTTAAATTTTCTTTGGATTTTTTTTTTTCAAAATATTTCCTGTATTTTTGTAAATAAGTTGATAATTTATAATTGAAAAATAAAACAATAAATATTCACTTTGTTTTATTTTCAACGCAGAGTTTTCACTTTCCTGACAATTGCTGCTTTTTTGCTTCGTATTATATGTGCCTTAAATATTATATCCAGTTGGAACCTTGATCATAGAATTAATCCACTAACAACTTTTGTCGAGTGGTAATACTAAGACGCGCATGCGTGTTCAGCAGCGAACAAAATGTCTGAGAAAACAAACTGACATTCGACTTCGTGTGACGTTGGCTTGTAGTTCATAATTCATAATCCCTACATATTAAAATCTCCCACGTTTTACTCCGTCTAATAATCAGAAGGTTGCGTGTTCAAATCACGTCGGGGTCACTAGATATCGGGTGCTTGTATAAAGGATGGGATCGGGTATTCAAATTAATGGAATAAGGAACTCCAGTCCATTTTTTTAAATCTATTTTTTATTAATGCTGTTATCCTAAATTATTTTTTTGTTTTTTTTTTCATGGTTAGTTCTTTTTCATGGTTAAAATAATGGTTAAAGTTTCAATTTTTTAAAGCCCACCAAAACGCACGAAATCTATGGCTTGTTGGGTGTGACGTCACACGAGCAGTCGGATTAGCGGTTCAATAGGCGGTAATCGATATTGTATGGATTCCATACAAAGCTTCGAGAACTTTATACTCAAATTTAACTGCTTTTAATTGAGGGAAACATTGTAGAATATCAGCGCCTCTTTACTATTGTAGGTGCATCGTACCAAAGTGCAAAAATGCATTCATATCCGCAACTGATTTATCAGCGCTCAAAGAAAGTCCATAGCTCACATTTATCCAACTTTTTTAAAACCTCAACTGTAAGACTATGCCACGTGTTGGTAACAGAAATGCGTATTATGATACCGCCGCATATCTGATATATCGATACCGGGTCCACAGATATTAGCGTTCTGACCGTTCCGAGATATTCAACGATATTTTGGTATTAATATTTTTTGAATAATGATTTGGTACGTGATTATAATAATAATTTTATGATTTTTATAGCGCTATTTTGGCGAAAATCGCATAAAGAACGCTGTACAAATGTTTTTTTCCCAATGCTCTTTTTTTCATTATTGAAATTTAGTACAATTTAATTCATTGCAATATTATACTTCTCTTTTAAGAAATGCTTGTGTAGAGAAGCGGAGGGTACATATTGCGTTCAGATGGTTATATATTTACACAGTAATGTTTCCTAAAGTGTCACAAGAAGATGCTTAAAATAATAATTATCAAAATAAAGTGGTTTACATGATTATATTATAGAGTTGGTGGTTAACTTAATAGAAAAAATGGGGTGCGTAGCGAAATATTTTGTTTTAGAAGTAAAATCACAATATAATACGTAATGTACAATGTTACGTCTGAGATTTAACATATAGCATAACGGTACTAGTGGCATATTATGTTGTCTATCTTATTACTAACTATAGACAGTCTATCATATCGATAATAAGTACTGGCGTTACTGACCATGCTCGATATATTCGATATTCATCGATAACTTATATTAATAAATCTTTGGTGTCGCCGATATTTCAATAAAAATTCGGTACAGCAAGCAGTAGACAGGTATTAACTTGGAGTTATAGGTTGAATAAATTGGATAGTTTTGAAACATTGACGTAATGGCTTGAAATAAAAATAAATATATTAAGTATTGTGAGAAATAATAGGTTTGAGGTATCATTAGAAATCCTCCGCTTCCAGAATAACTGAAGAAATAATCACCAAAGTACCAATGACATTGTCGTATTGTTCAAGGGCCGGGGTATAGATTATTACGTAGACAAATTCGTTAAAATTGGTATGAATTTTCAAGCAAAAACTCTCAAGTAGTAGCAATAAACAAACATGATGATTTTGCGAGCGAAATGAACACTGTAAGCAGCGAAATTATAAGCCATAAGCATGGTAAACAGCGGAAAAAAAACTTTATCTAGTTATAGTTGGGCTCAAAAATGGCACGTGTGACGTCAGAAGCAGTGGTACCAACAGAACATGGTGTTTTGATGGTACGGTTTTTAGTTCACTTTTATATAACGATTTATAAAATTTACGTACAATTATTTACGATAAAAGTTATATATTCAGAATTGGCATTTGCTGATCTATACGAATATATATTTTTAAAGCCATTATATTTTTCACTGGAGTTCCTTATTCTAATTTAAAACAGATCAAATTTATTTCACAGTTCCTACAATTCCATACCAAAGGGCGTTTATGCGATTTATGAAAGTTGTTTTCGCAGTTTTTTGGCGACTTTGAGTTATCCGAAGCCGGCAGCTCTTGGTAGATCTTCAACCTATCTCTTCTACGGGCGACCTCTGCATTTTTCCGGCCAAGGACGTCATCAAATAATGATATTTGGATTTCTGCGATCATCTGTTGATCATGGTACGTGCCCAGAATAGTCTTAGGGTGATTGTAATGTCAGTTATTATCATAGTTATCGATGCATGTACCTCATTCAATATACAAGTATGGTGAGCAGAGCTATAAGTGTACACTTTTATTTTTAGGTTCTTCCTATAAATGTTAGTATGTACACATTTATACTCGGTTAAATGTTAATCTTCCGAAATTAATATATTAATCTAAGCCGTCAGCTTTATCATTTCATCGAGAGTACTATAAGATTAGAGAGATAAAACTATAATAAGGAACTCCAGTGAAAAATACAATGGCTTTAAAAATATGTATTCATATAGATCAGCAAACGCCGATTATGAATATATAACTATACGTAGAACTTATAAATCTTTGTAAAAGTGAATAAAAAATCATCTCATCAAAACAATTTATTAAGTTGGTACCATTGCATTTGGAACATCTGACGTCACGTGGGCATTCTGAGTTTGGATTAGTATGGACATTATTATTTTTCACTTTTGTTTTGTATTTTAAAAATGTATTTTTATAGTTTGGTGAAATTTTAACTTAATTTGGTTAACATAAGGCTCTATAATTTTTTGTGTATTGTTGTTCAAAATAAAAAAAAACTGTTATTAGCGAAATAAATTAGAGTATTCATGAGCAAACCAATTATCGATGCGAATATTATGATAATATTAATGATCATTACTAATATAATTCTTTGAGTTAAAGTTTCTAAAAAGGTACATAATGTTATTACTTATGTTTAGTTATGGTTTACTATGAATACAATACAAAATTATGTACGGTAAAGCTCATACTTGTTTTGACATTTGACATTCTAACCTCAAAACCGGACCGGCCATAGAATTGGAAGGTTTTGGCGGGCTTTTAAAAATTGAAACTTTGTAAATTATTTTAATAATGAAAACTAGATTTAGATAAAAACATAAATAAAAAGAAAACAAAACAAAGTATAGTGATATTTAAGTTTGAACGTCATTATTGAGAATGAAAAAAAAAATTGGACTGAAGTTCCTTATTTTACAGATGGAATTTAAATAATCTCGTTCCAGCTTGGAAAACATTACGTGAAATAGCTTAATAAGGAACTCAAATGAAAAATTGGATTATTAAAAATACACGAGTATACGAAGGGAGTTCAACAAGTTTGTAGAACTCAATATAAAGCCAATGATAAAGGTAGTCGGTGCGTGCGGGTGGAGCCAATCCTGATCGTAATTATCAGGATGGGTTTGCGGTTGCAATTGTATGTAAAAGGATTTGCGATCGACTATGGCATAGGATTGAGGAACAATAAACTACGTAAGCGGTAAAAGAAGGGACTCACCGAATTCACCATTCGCTGTAGATAATTCACTTGTGTTTCACTGGTATAGATTGAATCGCGAATTGCGGCGATACAGGTGACGAGTTGCGGCAGCGGTTCGATTGGGACTGGTGGCGGGGAAGAGGGTAAGGGGGCAAGGGAGATGCTCATAATCGCACGCATTATTGGGAAGTAGGTGACCGATGAACTCGTGTGAACAAAAGTATTTTTAATTTTGTTTCCTTTAGGAAATATTTATTTTAATAACCTTTCTTAAGATCAATACATTTCATTATACAATGTACAAGTGTCATTATGTCGGTTTTAAGTGCGAGTTTACAAACTTTTAAGAATGGATGGCTTTGTAAGTCTCACCTCAGCAAGAAACGTTTTTATTTGTCTCGGGATCGCTATTCTAGTTCTTTTTAAGGAAGAATTCTTATATTTTTCCTTTAGCTTAAAGACTTCTTGATTAACTGCGGAATTCCGGAGAGACAAAAAACCTAAACCGATTGTTAAGAGATTATTTGAAAACATAAATTCTCAAAATATTTTTTAAGTGACACAAGGTTTTAAACCAAAACTTTTAAAAATAATTACATTATATTATTTCTAATTTTGAAACTGTCAATTCATAGTGGAATTTCATTTTAAAAAGTTTTTTTTATCAAAAAACCTTTGTAACTTTTTTCCACTTATTTATTTTCGACCGGACTGGTTTCACCCTATCACGGGCATCGTCAGACTGGTACAATGAATACTAAGTCTATGGTATATATAGCATCGATGTCGGGAGGGAGTTCTCCTGTTTTCTAATACTATTTTTATTTATGACTTGAAATTTGTTTTATTGCTGACTGTACTGTTTACTATTATGTTCTTAAAAGCTACTTTAGGGTTGGTTTATTACCCTCTGGAAGACGGATTACATTGTGTTTATTTACTGAATCTATGGGTTTTTTTTTAAGTTTTATATAATGGCATTGGGTCAGCTTTTATTTACATTGTTAATTTTAATTTACATTAAATAAAAAAAGCCTTTTTTCACAGTGAATAAGAGTCCCGATTGCACCATACCTGGAGCCAGTGAGACTACCGTCCCCAATTGTGAGGCTGACGAGAATGGGGAGAAGAAGGAGATACATTCGATTATCGTTTTTTTTGTTATGTTGGCGTAAAAATTTTAATTAAATGAAATTTTATGGGAAGAGGAAGAGGAAGAGGAAGAGGAAGAGGAAGAGGACCTTTATTTATTTTATTTTACATAAAATGCAATATGCCCAAAACTTACATACGAGTACATGAATGTTTCAAAATTAATAATTATTAAAGGGTAGAATAAAAAAACAATTATTATCTGGTAAAAAAATAATAAAACAAATGACAAACAATTGAAAGATTGAAAACATATTTTAAGTAAGTAGGTACATAAATTACCTTGCTCTACTAAAGGCATTTCAAGTAACGAAACACAAGGGCGATACTAAGAGTATCTACCGCGTAGAATGACGGTACAAAGTTTCATGTTTTTTGGCTTTAGCTTAAACGGAATACCCTCGCGGGAAGGGAACCGATTTTTTACAACTTTTTTATTATAGGTATCCAATTAAAATTATAAACGGTAGCAAAGGGGGGGCCCAAACTCATACTCGTAGTGATCGACTAATCCCTACAGTTTGACACCCTTACTTTAGAGGGCGGCTGAAGGTGAAACTAACGAACGAATGACATATATTTTAAAACAGTTCTTCTCAAACTTATTCGGCTTATTTATAGTAACGAAACGCCGCATGCAATTTTTTTTTGTTCATGTACAAATATCTAAAGCGAAAGTTCACCACTAGTTTTGTTCCGTTTCATTAATAACAATATCTTAAAGTGAAAGTTCACCACTAGTTTTGTTCCGTTTCATAAATAACAATATCTTAAAGTGAAAGTTCACCACTAGTTTTGTTCCATTTCATTAATAACAATATCTTAAAGTGAAAGTTCACCACTAGTTTTGTTCCATTTCATTAATAACAATATCTTAAAGTGAAAGTTCACCACTAGTTTTGTTCCGTTTCATTAATAACAATATCTTAAAGTGAAAGTTCACCACTAGTTTTGTTCCGTTTCATAAATAACAATATCTTAAAGTGAAAGTTCACCACTAGTTTTGTTCCATTTCATTAATAACAATATCTTAAAGTGAAAGTTCACCACTAGTTTTGTTCCATTTCATTAATAACAATATCTTAAAGTGAAAGTTCACCACTAGTTTTGTTCCGTTTCATAAATAACAATATCTTAAAGTGAAAGTTCACCACTAGTTTTGTCCATTTCATTAATAACAATATCTTAAAGTGAAAGTTCACCACTAGTTTTGTTCCATTTCATTAATAACAATATCTTAAAGTGAAAGTTCACCACTAGTTTTGTTCCGTTTCATAAATAACAATATCTTAAAGTGAAAGTTCACCACTAGTTTTGTTCCATTTCATTAATAACAATATCTTAAAGTGAAAGTTCACCACTAGTTTTGTTCCATTTCATTAATAACAATATCTTAAAGTGAAAGTTCACCACTAGTTTTGTTCCGTTTCATAAATAACAATATCTTAAAGTGAAAGTTCACCACTAGTTTTGTTCCATTTCATTAATAACAATATCTTAAAGTGAAAGTTCACCACTAGTTTTGTTCCATTTCATTAATAACAATATCTTAAAGTGAAAGTTCACCACTAGTTTTGTTCCATTTCATTAATAACAATATCTTAAAGTGAAAGTTCACCACTAGTTTTGTTCCGTTTCATTAATAACAATATTTTAAAGTGATAGTTCACCACTAGTTTTGTTCCGTTTCATTAATTACAATGAAGAGAAAACCTTTTTAATATTCCAACTTGAAGATTAGCAGCAATTGCTTTGACCTACTCGTACGTCAGTGTTTTTAACCCTATTGTGCCTTGCCCCCATTTCAACGCAAAACACCACGATAACAAGAAGTTGTAGTGTTTAAACGGGAGGTAGGATATAAAGGCAGTACAAAAGCATCAAACATATATTAGGTTGAGTCGGGAGATGTCAGAAGTCAGAATGACAGAAGAGAATTGTATGAGACGATGTATGAATGAGAATGAAGCAAGTAGTTTATGCCAAGATTTCTGCATACACTTTGCAATTCCCCAATTCAATGCTTACACTGTTTGGTAACAAATACTTAAAAAAAATATGGATGTATTTGACAATAATCTGAATGGGTAAAAATTTCAAAAAAATTATGAACGAATTATTTCTACCTAGTTTATAAATTATTGCTTACACTGTTTGGTAACAAATACTTAAAAAAAATATGGATGTATTTGACAATAATCTGAATGGGTAAAAATTTCTAAAAAATTATGAACGAATTATTTCTACCTAGTTTATAAATTATTGTTAACTACAACTTTTTACATTATTTACTTATTTGTTAAAAAATGTTAATATTGACTTTGTGGATATTGTATTATTTGTTTTATTCTGTTCGTTTATATTCCTGTGCAGTTTTTCTTCTTTTCTTATTTCAAGTGTAATTAACTTCTGTGCAAGTTTTCTATTTTTTTGTGATTTAAAAATGATATACTTGTATGTAAAAGCTCTCTGGGCATTTAAATAATAAAAAAAAAATAATAAAAAAATAAAACAAAATCTAAAAAAGATCGAGTTGTTTAGCGGTCCGTTCTCTCTGCATACCCCAGCGGGGAAACGGCGTGATAGTTAGTTAGTTAATTATATTAGGTTATTTACGGGAATTGTAATGTTAATGTTATTAATTACCTATTAATTTAATTTGTTATGGGTTTTATTTAAAGTAATGATAGATAGGAAATAATGAACGCGATCGACGTCGAAACCTCTCGAGATCCACCTTTTGGTTACCCCTGTTCGAGATACATAAAAGGTTACTTCTGGCTTCTTACCACTGGTGCTCTGGGGCACACAGCTTTTCCAAAGATGGTGTTATACAATTTTACATACGAAAATTACCCACACGAATTTGTGAGGTTTCGCATGTAAAAACTGTTTGTGAAGTGTAAATTATTATTATTAGTATTATTAAAAAGTAAATACATTATGCATTGTATTCCCAAGAGTTAAGAAACTCATTGTGGGGTCACGTGCAGAACCTGCAGTACCGTTTTTAAAAACAAACATACTTAATATTTAAAATATATAATTAACATTCACAGTACATTAACAATATTTACATCACATAATTTGCATTTGTAATAAAGACATCACTGGTACATTATAATATAAGTGTACGGAGATACTTATTACAGAGACACATCACTGGTACATTATATAGTTATACTTATTACAGAGACACATCAAAGCATTAATCCTTGAGGTATTCTTTCAAATAACAGAGTGTAAGTATCTTATTTTGAGACCTTTTCTATTGTGTAAGATATATTAGGTCGGGGAAAAGGTAATTTCGTATTCGCGCCCTTTTTTTTCAACTAAGTATATCTCGTTCATTATTGGTCACACCGGATCATACAGTACGGCGTTATAGTGAAGAGGTCTCAAAGGAAAAAAATTCGCCATATTTTACATTTTTACTATCTGAAAGGGAAAAACGCGTCGAAAGCGACCAAAAAAATTGCAATGTATACGGGGTCGATACTCTTTCGGTTAGTGCTTCACAACAGTGGTTCGAGCGATTTCGTTCTGGTGTAGTGGAGGTGAATGATGCACCACGCTCTGGCAGTCCTGTCGTCGAAAATGTCGATAAAATCATGGAAAATATCGAGATAGACCGTCATTTTAGCAGTCATAGCATCGCCCAGGACCTGAATATCGATCATAAAACCGTTTTAAACCATTTTCAGAAGGCTGGGTTAAAAAAAGAGCTCGATGTTTGGGTGTCACACGACCTGACACAAAAAAACCTCATGGATCGAATTTTCATCTGCGAATCGCTGCTGAATCGCAACAAAATTGACCCACTTCTAAAACGGGTGGTGACTGGTGATGAAAAGTGGGTCACTTACGACAATTTCAAGCGACAGAGATCGTGGTCGAAAGCCAACGAAGCGGTCCAGATCGTGGCCAAGCCAGGACTGACGGCCAGGAAGGTGTTGCTGTGTGTTTTTTTTGGGAATGGCAGGGAATACTCTACTATGAGCTTCTTTCCTATGGCCAAACGCTCAATTCTGCCCTCTACTGTGAACAACTCGACCGTTTGAAGATGGCGATCGAACAGAAGCGGCCAGCATTGGTGAATAGTGGAGGAATCGTGTTTTATCAGGACAGCTCCAGGCCGCACACATTTTGATGACGCGCCAGAAGCTCTGGGAGCTCGGATGGGAAGTTCTTATGCATCCACCCTATATTCCGGACCTGGCACCAAGTGACTACCACCTATTCCTATCTATGGCCAACGCGCTTGGGGGTACAAATTTGGACTCAATAGAAGCCTGTGAAAATTGGTTGTCCGAGTTTTTTGCCAATAGGGACAAGGCCTTCTACGAAAGGGGCATAATGAGATTATCATTGGCAACAATTTATTGAACAGAACGGCATAAATTTGAATATTCTATTATACTATTACTATTATACTATTACTATTATACTATTACTATTATACTATTACTATTATACTATTACTATTATACTATTATTATAACCTAACCTAAATATTTTACTTGGTTCTGCTATTTAACTTTCACTATCAAAATTATATCTATACTACACTATCAGAATTATCTCTATACTACACTATCAAAATTATATCTATACTACACTATCAAAATTATATCTATTCTACACTATCAGAATTATCTCTATACTACACTATCAAAATTATATCTATACTACACTATCAAAATTATATCTATTCTACACTATCAGAATTATCTCTATACTACACTATCAAAATTATATCTATACTACACTATCAGAATTATCTCTATACTACACTATCAAAATTATATCTATACTACACTATCAGAATTATCTCTATACTACACTATCAAAATTATATCTATACTACACTATCAAAATTATATCTATTCTACACTATCAGAATTATCTCTATACTACACTATCAAAATTATATCTATACTACACTATCAGAATTATCTCTATACTACACTATCAAAATTATATCTATACTACACTATCAGAATTATCTCTATACTACACTATCAAAATTATATCTATACTACACTATCAAAATTATATCTATTCTACACTATCAGAATTATCTCTATACTACACTATCAAAATTATATCTATACTACACTATCAAAATTATATCTATTCTACACTATCAGAATTATCTCTATACTACACTATCAAAATTATATCTATACTACACTATCAAAATTATATCTATTCTACACTATCAGAATTATCTCTATACTACACTATCAAAATTATCTCTATACTACACTATCAAAAAGACAAAGAAAACCATCATACTGCACAACACAATAAGGAACTCCAGTCCATTTAAAAAATATAATTCTATATATATAAAAAGGTTTAGAAAGTAGTTTGAATGAAATACAATATGTTAAAACGTTGCTATAGCAAAACGTTATAACGTTTTAAAATTAGTATGAAACACGTTGAACCCGCCATTTTCTACTTAGGTTAGCCCATAGATGTAACACTCTGGGTAGCCACAAATTGCATATTCAAAAGAAGAAGTTTTTTTGGGTAGAATATTTTCAAAATGGAAAACACGAGTAGGCACATACTTAAGAACTTTATGATTTAGATATATTTTGAAAAAATAAACGTTTGGAATAAAATGAAATATTCAAATGATTGTATCTTTATTTGGAGATAGTAACTTTAGCTGTCAAATCAATTATGGCACCCTAATGACTTAAATACCAGTATATTTCGTTTTTTTTTTCTAAAATTAGATTTCATAGTTAAAATAATTTTCAAAGTTTTAATTTATCGAAGTCCGACAAAACGCTACAAATCTATGGCCGGTCGGTTTTGAGGTTAGAATGTCAAATGTCAAAATAAGTATGAGCTTTACCATATATACTTTTATATTCTATTCATAGTAAACCATTATGGCAACATAGCGAATAAATCACTATTTGGTTAATTATTATTATTAGTCTAAAAGTGTTTTGTTGATTTACGTTTGTATTTATTTAATAAGTTTTTAATTTTAATTTCATATCACCTACTCTAACTATGTATTCATTTCATTTTATGTCTGTAAATACTCCTCCCATAACCACGAGCTACTGGACCTCTACTTAAGGAAGTCTTAAAAAAGCATGTATTATGTTATAATTTTGAAATTTTTTTTTTATAAATAAATAAATAAAAAATAAAATAATTCAAAATAACTAAACATAAGTGAAAAAAATATGTACGTTTTTAGAAAGTTTAACTCCAAGAATAATAATAGTATTCAGCATTAACATTATCATATTATTCGGTTTGCTCGTGAATTCTTTAAAATATGTCATTAATAATAGTTTTTTTTATATTGAACGACAATTAAAGAGCTTAAAGTCACCCAAATTAAAATTAAATCTCGCCAAAACTAAAAATATACATATTTAAAATACAAAACAAAATCGAAAAATAAAAATGTCCATACTAATACAAAAACAGAATATACACGTTACGTCAGATGTTCCAAATGCAATGGTACCAACATAACAAGGTGTTTTGATGAGATGATTATTTATTCACTTTTAAATAACGATTTATAAATTCTACGCACCATTATATATAATAAAAGTTGTATATATATTCAGAATCGGCGTTTGCTGATCTATTTGAATATATATTTTTATAGAAATTATATTTTTCACTGGAGTTCCGTATTACGGAACAAGACATCACTCCGAAAATAAATACCACTTACGGGCTAGGCCATTACCATCATTTGGCACCAAAACGTATGAATTAAATTGAAAAAGACATCAAGGGCATTCATTCTCCTGATAAAAAACGAAAATGTCGAAACTCACACAAAGATAGGCCAACAAAAGCATTATCCAGCGTGGACAGATACTAAGAACATCTACAACGTAACTACAAACTTCACGCTAGATTTTTCTTATAATGTAGGATATTACCATTCTTTTAATTTCTACCACCTCGGAACAGGCTGAGCCTAGTGAGATGTTTTATACCAAATCTTTTTATTTTTTATATATACCGATAATTTTTCTGTCCATTTTCTTATAATTACTGTAAAATTTTCATTTATAATTTGTTTCCCCGTATTTAAATGATAATGTTTTCTTAATTGACTCATTTAAATGTGTTATATTGTTGTATAAATAAGTCGACCCAATGTGGATTAACCGCTATTTGAAAATGGCATTGAACGCCGAAACGGCTGTCACAATAATAAAAACTAAAATTACTTGCAGAACTTAATAAAAACATTATTAATTACATTATTTTTTTTATTAAATGGAGTTCTGCGAATTAAACAAAAAACCATGTACGAGTATACTTACCCTCAGTGTCGCCCTGTTGATTGACTATCTTAGGCCTCCTAGAGAAATAATATTACATTCCTAACAACGTTAACTTGAAACTACGATTGTCTTGATATGTAATATTATGTTCAAAATTAATAAATACCGACAGCGCGCATTTTGGCCGATGTGTCGCGCACCGTGTACGCACACTCTTCCTGACGGTACGAGACATGCGCTGTGTGTCGTACGCTCGCCTTTGGATATCAGGACACAGCTAATCGACAGTATTGAATAATATAATATATATAATGTCTACGACATATATAAATATATGCCGTAGAAATTCCGCAGACGTACTGTATTTACAAAAAATAACCACCTCTGTGATGGGTTGCCCAGAATTACTTGAACGAATTCAATTGAGAGTATTTTCATATGTAGCGGTAACTCGGTGATGTGACATTATAATTTAAAAAAATAAAACAATAACTTGTTGTATAGTGCCCTGAAGAAGCTACGGTAGTAGCGAAACCCGGTCGGCAAAAGTATAAATAAAAGTGATGTAAACAAAGTTATTGTTTTATTTTTCAATTAAGAGTGCCCAACAGGCAAACCAGACAAAACCACACACTAAACCTACATCAATGCAACACTAACTCAAAACAAAACACCCTTATTCACCGCGCTTCACACATTTTTAACACTTCATACAGTCAGTTCGACTTATTCAACTCAGCCTCTCATAATTTCAAGCCTAAAATTAATAAATAACATTCAGACAATACATATTACTCTACACGGACTAGATCCTTTCCCTCCCATCATCCTAAACCCATAGACTAAACTTGTAACTTTTATTTTTTAATTTAAAAATTTAACTAACTCACCATCGCGCCGTTTCACCGCAGGGGTAGACAGAAGGACGGACCTCCGAACAACTCGATCTTGGCATACACTTCTTGCTTCATTCACATTCATACATCGTCTCACACATTCTCTTCTATTTTTCTGACTTCTGACATGGCCCGACTCAAGTATTTGATTGCCATATCTTCCTCGAGCGTCCCCGGCTTCTTCTTCTATTCTTCACATTTAGGTCATATATTCTCCTTGCCCTCCTTTCTTCGTTCATTCGATCTACATGCCCAAATCATCTAAGCGTCCGTTTCTTACTCGTTACGCTCTACATCAGCCTTACATTCTTACGAATCTCAATATTTTTACACGATCATACATGGTTTTACCACACACATTCGCCACGGAGATCTCATGTCTACGGCATTCAGTTTACTTTCATCCTTCCTCTGCCAGTTCCATGCCTCACTGTCAAATAATTTAAGTGAAAACCTATTATCAGTTCATTTGTTACCAAACATCAATTGTTGCAAACCATTTGATTTCCAAATAAAATAAAATAAATAAAATGTAGTTGTATTGTTGTTTAAGGGGTAATTGTAATTCGGTAGTAATGCTTAAATTTAAGAAGGTTATCAGATTAAATAAAATAAATACAGTCTCTAGGGCCCTCCAGGTGATTTGTCGCTAAAACGGGGATATGAATATCATTAAAATATATTTCGGAAGAATCTTTTTTATGAATTCTTTGGTTGTATAGCTCCTTGATATCTGCTGTATTTACGCTATTTTTCTCTTTCTTTCATTGTCTATTGAACAAATATGGTGGTCTCCTTGATTGTATATCTCCTTGATAGCTGCGGGTATCTTTAAAATTATTTAAGTGCTATTATTATATTAATCTATCCTCACTATAAAAAAACTGTGCTGCTTTATTAACGCTATTTTTCTCTTTCTTACATTGTGTATTCAACAAATATGATGGTCTCCTTGACTGTATATCTCCTTGATAGCTGCGGGTATCTTTAAAATTATTTAAGTGCTATTATTATATTAATCTATCCTCACTATAACAAATCTGTGCTGCTTTATTAACGCTATTTTTCTCTTTCTTACATTGTGTATTCAACAAATATGATGGTCTCCTTGACTGTATATCTCCTTGATAGCTGCGGGTATCTTTAAAATTAAAAAAAAGGCATAAAACAACGTCGAGGCAGGTCTACTGATCCCGATTGGCGCAATACACAATACATATCACCTTGATTCTTCACTTAGAACATTTATATTTAACAAGTTGCCATACAAATTTATATCCTTAAATTATTTAAGTGCTATTATTATATTAATCTATCCCCACTGTAACAAAACTGTACTAGTGTTTTATTGATTTTTTATTTTTTTTTATTTCTGATTTTTTTTCTAACATTGCATAAATCGATATTACGAAATTGAACACTTGTATCTATAACAAAACTGTCATTCTGTTTTTATATAAATTTTTTCTAATATTGCATAAATCGATATTACGAAATTGAACTCTAGTATCTATAACAAAACTGTCATTCTGGTTTCATATTATTTTTTTTCTAATATTGCATAAATCGATATTACGAAATTGAACTCTAGTATCTATAACAAAACTGTCATTCTGGTTTCATATTATTTTTAAAAATATTTTTTCCAATTTTTGTACATTGATCACAACATGCATGCACCTACATTGTTCGAATTGTGCGCTTCATTTGTATAATGATTGTTATTTATTGTTGTATTATATAATATTGTTGAACTAAACTCCCGCTGACAAGCTACTAGCAGTGGCTTAGTGGGTACAAGTTCCCGTTGTATGTAATTAAAATTATACAATTTATAAAATAAATTAAAATATTATAACAGGTACGGATAGTACTTACCTGCTGTTACATAACGTAGCAAAAATTATTGTTAAAGCACTTCCCTTCGCTTTCAGTCCTTTCCAGTGAATTTATCGGCTGAGAAAATCTATTTGAAGCCTTTAATAATTGAAGTCCTTTACTGTCTACCGCCTCTTCTCGGCCAATAAATAATAATCGTGGAGGAGAGATTTACATCGGGGAATATTTGTTTGAAAAAGCAACTATCGTAGGCACGGCCGGCGCGGCGCCATAAATCGGCCGCGAATACACGTCCAGTCCAGTAGGCGGTGCGGCCGTTCCCATGGGAATCTGCGCCTAAATCAACTTTACTGCTGAACCTCTACTACATAGACTAGGCTAGGACTATACTGCATTGACTAGGCTAGGTCTAGTCCTTAGGACTTGGTGAGTCAGACCCCGCGTCCGGCGGCTTAGATAACACCAACACACTAACTACTCCTCGTGTGTTCCGCTATCCGGATATTGTCGGTCTAATTTCTACACTTAAACAGGGAATCTTATCTGCCAAGCTACCTGCCTACTTCGCAGTGCAGTGAACAAATGTCAAAATTACCTCCGACATTTTTTTTGAAATTTTAGCAATTTATAAGTGACATACAACAGCAAACCTCAGTGTGGATAAATCCCTGGATTGTTCTTAAGTGGGTATCATATTATTAACAGTTTTACATTCTCAATTTATAAGTGACATACAACAGCAAACCTCAGTGTGGATAAATCCCTGGATTGTTCTCAAGTGGGTATCATCTTATTAACTGTTTAACATTCTTAATTTATAAGTGACATACAACAACAAACCCCAGTGTGGATAAATCCCAGGATTGTTCTCAAGTGGATATCATCTTATTAACTGTTTTACATTCTCAATTTATAAGTGACATACAAGAGCAAACCTCAGTGTGGATAAATCCCAGGATTGTTTTCAAGTGGGTATCATGTTATTAACTGTTTTATATTCTTAATTTATAAGTGACATACAACAGCAAACCTCAATTTGGATAAATCCCAGGATTGTTCTCAATTACACAACAAACAATATTTTTCTACTGGACAAGTAATTCTCAATAACATCTCTGCTTCAAAGCAAAGGTGTAAAGTGATAAGAATGATATTTAAACATCGTCATCTCTTTATGATTGCCTGATTAGTCCAACAAAGATTTAAAACATAATAACAATATTAATAAAAACGTAATAAATAAGTCTAGCGTATATAAATACCACTCTATCGAACAACACAAGAACTTTTAGCAATCGCTTACTGAGCCCTATCATCTAGAGATAAGATCTCTATCACCCAGTACATAAATTAATAGTAAAAATCATTAAATCATTATAAATAATAATATAATGCCGCCGAAAACTGAAACAATTAAGGATAAAAATTAGATATTTTCGAAGAACAATTATTGCAATCGATGGGGGAGAATATAAACCTGAAACTAAAAATATTTTAAATAAATGACGTTAAAATGATATTTATAGAGATTAAAAGAGAAATACAAGATCTAGTTAAAAGTGTGGAATTTTGCTCAAATAAAATAAACGATTTTGAAAACGAGATTAAAAAAACGAATAAACAACAAGAAAAAATGTTGCCAGAATGGAAGAGCTTCAAAAGGAAATCAAAATTCTTAAACTATCTGTAAATCAAATTCAACAGAATTTAGAGACTACAATAGAAGTTCAAGGAATTACTCTGCGAAAAAAAAACGATGATCTGCGAACTCCTATTGAACTACTTATGAAGACGTCAGACTGTAGCGACCTTGAAACGAACAATGCAATAATCAAGTATTACAACAACCGAGTTAAGCAAATATTAAGTATCCAACTGAACTCGAAAGAAACAAAGGACACTCATTCAACAACAATAAAGGAATCTTCAGCCCCAAGATGATGAATTATTCAGAATCTACAGATATTTTTTTTATAAATAAATAATTGACACCAATTAACACGGAGCTTATCTGGTTGGCTAATTCCACAAAATTACTCGGATACAAACACATTTGGAAAAGTAAGTAGTCTTAGAAAAGATGAAGACTCCCCAGTAATTCGGATAAACGACTCCAACGATATACCACTCCAGGAAATATGATCTTGGACAAGGATGCTTAAAGAGAAAATTAATCATTTCCCTGTAAAAATGGATTTCACTATCGAACATTCCGTCATAGATTCACAGGTATGTGAAAAGACATAACAGAATTAAATGATTATATAATTGAGGGAAACACTGACTTTAATATGATAAAAGTATCCGTTTTGACGAGTTATGTATTTTACTCAATTCTCTAGGATTCCGACCAAATCTGATTATACTTACTGAAACGCAAATGCGTGAATTAATCCCTTACTCCATCCCTGGTTATAAGACTGTCTCACTTCCATCTGAGCGTACTTCGCACGACGGTCTAACGATTTTTTATAGTAAGCACAAAATATCTAACGTTATAGTAAATATCCCTAATTTTAAGTATTCAAATGCCATCCATTTATCCTTCACGTGAAACAATAAATTACTCTATATTGCCATATATCGCTCCCCTTCCTTAGACTCTAAATCACTTATCATGGAACTAAAATATTTTATAATCGAAAATAATTGCCAACAAACAGACGTGTCGTTTATTGTCGGTGATATAACCATTAACGTAGAACATTCTATCCTAGACCTAATTGCCAATGAATAACTAAATGTTATATATAGCGAAGGATATCTATCTTATATAAATAGCCCCACTATATATGGTCGCCATACTGACTCTTGCCTAGATCACATACTTCTCAAAACCAATATTTTTTTTAACCCAAATCTGCTGTCTTAAGGGGAACGGCTGCGCTTCCTGTTTCATACATAACTTAATTTTGAATTTGTGGCCAAAATACCCATCCAAACTGGATGATAGATTTTTTAAATGAAAGGTTTAGTAAATATCTAGTACGGATGAGAAGTATTATATTTATTTGTTTTAAATTATGAAGTAGATGCCATTAAAAAAAATCACGATTTTGGAGGCAATTTAGACAATTATTTGGGGGTTTATTGTATTTAAAAAAATATATATTTTCTGCGTAAATATGATTACGTATATAAAAATATAAAAACAAGACATTTAAAAAAAAAAACATTTTTTTAGGTCGATATATTAAATTATGTACGAATAATTTGTGTTCCAACGTAAATTGGTCGTTTTTAATTTAAAGTAAAGTCCACCATAATCTTTATTTTAATATATTTAATTTTATTTTATATCTCATTATATTTTCAAAGCAGACTGGGTAAAACTATTTTTTTTACGGTTAGTCCCCAAATAATTGTTAAAGGTGCCTCTAGAGGCACCTTTAACAATTTATAGAATATTTCATAATTTAAAACAAAAATAAATAAAATATTTCTCATCCGTACTAGATATTTACTAAATCTTTAATTTAAAAATCTATCATTCAGTTTGGATGTGTATTTTGGCCTCAAATACAAAATTAAGTTTTGTATGAAATAGGCCGAGCAGCCGTTCCCCTTAAAAAGAAATATAACTGATCATTTCCCACCTTTCTACGGTCACAGTACCTTAAAATATCACCAGAAAGCTAAAGGCCAACAAGTGGGGAGAAATAAAATCAACCATCAAACACTAAATAATTCTTTAAAAAAAGAAACTTGGAACTCAGTTACTTCTAATGACAGCCCAAATCAATAATTAAATACCTTCTATACGATAATAAATAATAATATCAAGAATAGTCTACAACTAACACCGATACCTAAAATAAAACATAAAAAATTAAGCCATGGTTCACTAAT